>SNQJ01S0122577.1:0-26863 GCA_010110895.2 Picea sitchensis | reverse complement strand
CTGATTTATTGCCCGATTTAGGTAAGCCTACAATAAAATCCATAGAGATATCCTGCCAAATAGCAGGTGGAATCAGAAGCAGTTGTAGTGTGCCCAAATATTTGACTGTTTCACCCTTGTTTCATTGACACACATCACATTCAGCCACAAAATGATGAGCATCCTATTTCATAGCATCCTAGAAAAAAGAACGTTTGACCCTGTCACAGGTTTTGGTAAACCCAGAGTGCGCAGCTGTGGATGTAGCATGAAGCTCAGAAACTACCATGGATTTAAATTTTGATTGTTTACTTAAATACAAATGGCCTTTGTATTGAAGCTTCTCATTAAGCCAAGAGTACCCTAGGGAACTGGAGAATTGGACTGCAATTGTTGTATCAAATGCGAACTTTTGGGATCGTGTAGCCATTCTTGGTGAACAACTTGGAGCCAATCTGGTACAATGAAGGAGAGAGAAAAAAGGGATCCTTCATCTTCATATTTTTGGGAAAGTGCATCAACAACCACATTGTCTTTTCCTTTCTTGTAAATGATTGCATAATCATATCCAAAGAGCTTAGTCACCCATTTTTGTTGCTCGGGGGAGGAAAGGCATTGTTCCAGAAAATACTTAAGGCTTTGATGATCTGTCTTAATTTGGAAGCGTTTCCCCAATATATAAGGGTGCCAAAGATCCACGACATGCATAATAGCTAACATTTCCTTTTCATAGATTGATTTTCCCAAATTTCTCTTGGATAGTTTTTTTCTGCTAAAGGCCAAAGGCCAACCCTCTTGCATAAGGACATTGCCAATTCCTTTCCCAGAAGCATCACATTCTAGGAAAAAGTCTTTGTGAAATTAGGAAGGGCTAGGACTAGAGTGGTGCACATGGCCATCTTCAAGGTTTGAAAAGCCTGAGCAGTTGTTGGAGTCCAAGTGAAAGAATTATTTTTAAGGAGTACAGTGAGAGGTGCCGCTATCTTTCCATAATTCTTAACAAACTTGCGATAATAACCTGTTAAACCTAGAACTCCCAACAAGATTTTGAGTGTCTTTGGGTGAGGCCAATCTTGCATAGCTTCAATATTTTTAGGATCCACCCTGGCGTCGGCCTTTCCCACAAGATGACTCAAGTACTCAACTTTTGAGGCACCAAAAGCACATTTAGATTGTTTGAGGAAAATTTAGTGTTGAGAGAGTAGATGGAGAACTTGATCCACATGAGCAATATGGTCTATCTGGGTTTTGTTATATATGAGGATATCATAAAAGAAAACTAACACAAAATGATGGAGAAAAGGATGAAAGACATGATTCATGAGGCTTTGGAAAGTGGAGGGAGCATTACACAAACCACAGTGCATGACCAAAAACTCATAGTGGACCTCATGAGTTATAAAGGTAGTATTAGGAATGTAATCCTTTTTCATACGTATCTGGTGGTATCCCAAACGAAGATCAAGTTTAGTAAAGAAATGGGCGCCACTCAATTCATCCAAGAGGTCATCAATAACAGGAATGGGAAATTTGTCTTTAATGGTGAGTTTGTTGAGGGCACAAAAGTTAGGACACATGTGGCAAGAACCTTCTTTATTAAGGACCATGACCATAGGAGAAGATTAGGGGCTCGTACTAGGGCAGATAAAACCTGCGTTGAACATTTCTTGAACTATTTTCTCAATTTCATTTTTTTGAGGAAAGGATGTTGATTAAGGTTGGTTGTCATTGATGTCAACCCTTAAAGAAAGACCCGTAACACAAAGGTTTGGGTAATGGAACCAATAGTGTTTTATGTAAATATGACTCATTATTTTTTTTCATGGTTAATAAGAAGTAAATATGGATGAACTCCAAAGTGGTCCCCTTATGGTGAAAGCCCTCACGGGATCATGGTTGATAAGAAGTAAATATGGATGAACTCCAAAGTGGTCCCCTTTATGAAGCTCCCCTCACTGAAGTACCTAGGAGTAAGAGAACCCATGATTAATTGTGGAATAATGAGATGAAGGAAAGTGAATTTGTCGTGAAAATATCCTATATGGATAGTTCTTATCATGTCATTTCCATTGGTATGTGAAACACCACATAACTCCTACTCATGGCTAGAGAGTTATGGCTATGAGAAGTTGGAGACCCTGTGCTCAGTAATGGACCCAAGTTTGTTTGATGGGTAATAGTATGAGTTATGATATATTTTAGATAATATTATTCTATAAGGATAATACATGTCATGCTATCGGTGAGCATAGAACGTCACATAACTCCTCAACATTTGAGAGTTATGGCCTTTATGAAGTTGGAGGACCCTCACATGTCATCTAGAAGTCTCCAAAAGGTCAAAGTAATCAAAGTGGTTTAAGAGATTTTAAAAGGTAAATAATAAAGTGAAGTGATGAGTGCATTATAATTCAAAGTGAATACAAAATAAATTATTTCGATAATAATTTTAATGAGAAATTAGAAGTGGACCCAACCCTAAAAATAAGGAAAGTGGGGCCAAGTGGACCTAGAAGATGTTTTTAAGTGAAGCTACTTTGAGAGTATAATAAGAGGCAAGGCCCTCTCATTTGAATCGTGACTTGAGCATATTGAATATCTATAGGTTTCGAGGTTTACAAATGATATCTTAAGCCGAAATTTCGAGGAAAGTGAAGAAAGAAGGTCGGAATGCAAGGAAGATAAATTTTGTGTAATGACCCTTTCTTATTAATATGCGGAATACTCTACAAATAATCCCAAACATTAGCTAAATTATACTCAATTATTATATAACCTTAATTGGTTACAAGTTATTAATTAATTATTTTGATTATAATTAGCTGAGGTATGATTAACTCCTTGATTAGGGTTAATGAATGAGTAATTATTAAATGAGACATTAAATGATTAATTATTAAATTAATGGTTAAGGATTAATTGATTATTAATTAAAAGTAATTGATTAATTATGTATTAAAATGGGGAAACTAAATATAGCGCCATCAAGCCATGTATCCCATAGGGGGATAACGTAAGCCATACGTAAAATGAGCATTAATTAAAGGATAAGACCATTAAAGAGAAATAAATGTATGGATAAGGTGGTTGGTGGGGGAGATGCTGAAGGGTGAAGGAGGCATAAGGGAGTGAAGAAGGACCATGGAGGGATTATTCATTTGGGGGAGATTGATTCATGCATTCGAGAGGAGAGGGATTTTTTGAAGCATTCTGAGACAAGAGTTAGAACAAGCAGATCACAAGTAACAATCGGGTCGAGGGTTTTAACGAGGGATAGGACGTCTCAGATTTCCTAGGGCCAATGCCAGCATCACCCAGAGAGGGTGGCTAGTTTGGGTGTCAAGGAGCAAGTCATGGATTTGTTGTGGATTGGTTCAAGCGAAAGGAGACAGCATCAGAATGATGTATTTCACCTATTATGCAATTTGTTATATAAATTTAGCTTGTTATGCAAATGGTTATGTAAATTGTTAATTTATTTATTGAAAATGGGAGCTTCTAATATGCTAGATTAATTTAAATTTGAAATTTACTAAATTTTCAAATTTACTGTTCTATTTTTATTTTTCTAGTAGTTTAATGAAATCCCGGTCACTAAATATGGTATCAGAGCAGAGTTCAAAATCTAGGATTGAATGGGTCACCAAGACCACCTAAAATT
This sequence comes from Picea sitchensis, assembly GCA_010110895.2. Classification (NCBI taxonomy): domain Eukaryota; kingdom Viridiplantae; phylum Streptophyta; class Pinopsida; order Pinales; family Pinaceae; genus Picea; species Picea sitchensis. The sequence continues at coordinate 23,223 of SNQJ01S0122577.1, read as the reverse complement.
AAAAAAAAAAACATAGTAATATCACACTTAGCAAAAGAAAAGAGCTTGCGGTCGGCAGAAACAAATACTTGACTGAAGAGCAATAGAATCCACTATATGTGTTAGCCTGTTGCAATGGAAAAGATTAATTCATTATTATTTTATTTTTCTCTGCGAGGCTATTCAAACTCCTGCCTCATTTAAACTCAAATTAAAAACTAAACGAAAAAAGTAGATAACAAGTATCATACAACTTTACCGATGAAAATACTTCGCGCTATGATATAGTCGAAGTTAGTATTAAAACGTAGTTAATACTCAGAAGTGCCTTTTGTGAATCCAAACAACGGTAGAACTACCAAGATAGCCAAAAACAAGATTAAATAAAAACTCAAGAAAAACCCATTTGTCTTTAAACCCCTACTAAAATGCGTCAGACAGCCGCAACAATTCTAGCATTATTAAACCTAAAACATAGGGTACACCAAAACTTCCAAAAGAAAATATTCAAACTTTAGTTCAGAGAAAAACAGGGCAAAATAAGATAGCACACTACGAACAGATTCTAAATTCAGATCTGAGGATCAGCATGCACACGATGGTAACTTCCAAGAGAGCATTCAAGCAATTCAGCTAAAACAACTACAATACCTGTTATGGATAGCACGCTACCCGTTAGCAACACCTGCGCCACAAGAACGAGGCAACACATGTTCCAAATAATTGCTCCAACAAGGCGGATAACAAATTTCTTTAGGGAGGATAAAAGGCATTGACCATACCGTTCCACCTTTCTCACAGTTACAAGTACTTCCAGGATTAGGCTCTATGTCTGTGTATATGCTTTCATCCGGGCTTGAACGCACTCCCGCTGCCGTTTAAATGAATCAAGATATAAGACAAGTCTCACAGTTATGAAACGTTAGGAATTAAAATGGACCATCACAAACCCAAGAAGACACAGATTTCAGATATTTAATTCGTAATTGTAAGAATTATTTCATTTTTCCATACCAATAATAAACCGGGCATAAGCCCAAGACCACGCCAACGCCAACAAGAACGGACAAAGCATCGCGTGCAACACCAACTTACAGACTATACTTTCCAAGAACATGTAGAGTAGTCATTGATTTTGTTAACCCTGAAAAGGAAACGTATAGAGCATACAAATGTCATTCGTCTCCATAATTGAAGCACCAAAGTAAACATGAAAAATAATAATAATAATAATAAAGCATTATTATCTGCGATTAGGACTTCTATGAAATCAAATTCACCAAAGTTGAAGCATCTCAACAGCTTTAAGATGTGTCAATCTATTCGGACATTAATATCAAGTATAACTTGCATCTCATACAACGCTTAGCCTCCATCAGTCATGGTTCCAAGCTCCTTGTCGTGATCCATACACTGGTCGTGTTTCACATCATTTTGGGCTCTCTCATAATTATCTGAATGATCTTGTTGATAATCGTATAGAACGCCTTATAACCCATCGCCGGTTATAACCAACCTGGCCCGGTAACCATTACCTACAGCAGCCGCCGTAACTCACGGTAATCGCTCGCTACTAAAAGCAGAGCCAGTCTGGTAATTAGAGGATCCATAGGTGCCCTGATTAGCATAGCCCGAATTAACGTTAATGTTGTCGTGACGATGCCCTTCAGACATGGTTATACACAGAGAAAGACACGAAGATTATATGCGGTGGCTGGATTCGAACCCTCAACACACACATACTTGAATCACAAATGGGAGGGAGAGGCACAACAACTATCTCCTCAACGCAGATGTCTCCAGTCCTTTTGCCGTAAAATTCCTCCACGCAGGATCGAACTACAGACCTTCAGTTTACAAGACTGACGCTCTACCACTAATTAACTTGGTAGTGGATTATGAGCATATGGAGGGCGAGCGTCCTTGCCCCAACCAATGCCCCTGGTAGAATCGAGGTATTTCCGAACAATCTCTCTGCATTTCTGGAGATGGTTGACGCCCTCTTTCCTGTAGCACCGTTTTATATTTCACTATTTCCTTCAGCTTGCCGATAATCGAACTCGTGATCTAAATGTGCAGTAATTTCCATGTTATCCACATTACATGTCGAGTCCATAAACCAAGCCACAAGTCAATACATCTAAATCAACACATCACCCACACAACACACAGAAAGCAGCCACACAACGCCCACACAATTCAAGTCTGGCCCATAGCTTCTCCAGATCCTCCTCGCATAAGATAATAAATGAGAATACACAAAATGGAGTTCAAACGAGTTGTGGTTTAGAGTGGGTGGCATAGATTTTACTTCTGAATAGATGAACACGTGAGCCGCATGCGAGCCCATGGGTCGCATATGAAAGCTCCACGCCGACCCAGTCATACGTCCCCTTCAAATTTTGTTAATTTTGATTCATAGTTAATGTTTAAATTTGTATAATGTATCGTCTATTTAATGTATTAAAGTTGTATTAAACTTGTAGTACATTCATTTGTATATATTGGTATAAAAATTTATTAATGTTCCTAATTAATATTCATTTAATATGGTTAATTGTATATAAGATTTTATATATATATATATATAATAATTTTATAAATACTAATATAATAATATATAAAGTACATTGTAATTAAGTATAGTTAATGGATAAAGTAAGGTTAAAGAGTAATTATTAATTGATAGGATTAATGATTAATTATATGGGATTACCGATAGGATTAATGATTAATTGATAGGATTAATGATTAATTATAGAATTAATGATATTATATGATTAATGATTATTAAAAGTGATTATATATTGTACTCATTTATAGTTAAATTGTGATTATTATAAGTATTAATGAAGCATTATTAAAAAAAAAAAAGAGAGAGAGGGTTTTGAGGTTTTCTCACCGGTCCCAACTCAATAAATCATTGACAACACGACCACTAAACACCATAGTGATGGCATGAAGGCTTGAGATTAAGTCGCAGAGGAAACACTCAAACTGAGTGCAGAGGAAGGATCTCGCTAATTGACAGTTTAAATAAAGTTAATCAGTTAAACACACACTGAACTCTGCGGTTGTTTTCTTCCAGACCGATTGATCAAAGGGTTTCACCTTCTTCAACGACTTTAAAGGTCGGGCGCACATTGGAGCCGCACTCAACGAGACCATATTGAAATTCTATGGCAGCGCAAAGAGGAGTGAACCGCGATTCATCAGAGCCGTAAGCTTCCTGGGAAGTCGCGAGTGAGGCGCATGGTTAATGTAGCTATAGGTCAGAAAACCAATAGTTCTTTCGTAGGGGTGAATAAATCAAGATTAGATGCTTAAAACCTAACCTTAACCGAGCCAATCCTCTGATGGAGTAACGTCAGCTTACAAGTAAAGAAAACTTACGCCAACCCTCTATTTCTAAAGTTTAGTAGCACCAATTTAAAGCATCCTAGAACTCACCCTGACAAATTTGGCTGATGCAGGTCAAAGCCGCCACGTGATGGTCGACTCGAGGAGGTCGAGGCTGGGAAGCGTCGTCGCAAGTTCCGTGAGCGCCACCACCACCATCGCCTCGAAATCGCCTTCATACTAATACTGGAAGCCATCAACGATACTCTTTAAAGGGCTGCATAACCCATAGAGACCTGGCGGAACTCCCCACCGCCCGGAGTGTGTAATCCAAGATCGAGGGATTCATGGGGAGGACCTCTACCCAAATACATCACTCGAGAAATGCAAAAGATCAAACTTCCTAATTTACACGAGGACGCTGAACGCTGAAGCATGGTTAGAAGGTACGACCGTGTTTTGCCTTAAGGGACTATAGCGTTTCAATTCAAAGGCTTAAGATCACGCATTTTCGCCATGGGACAAGTATTCTAAACCGGTGGGGTAACTGAAAGACAATTGCACCCACCAACATCTGTGATCTTGGGAACTTTTCAAGGAAAGGTTCGAGAGGAAATATCTACCGGCGTATCTGCCAAGGAACAAAAAGTTGGGGCATTTCATGCCTTAATACAGGAAACAAAATGGTAGAAGAATAAGAGATCAGGCTTATGGAACTGGCCAAATATGTGTCGTATATAGATAGCTAATTAACGACAAGCGTGAAAGGCTCATCTATGGATCAACCTCGATAAGAGCTATGGTGAGGATGTAGTCGCTCTTCGTGAAAGGTAGGCTGCTACGTGGAAGAACATATGAACTTGATCAGGGGTACAAGACCAACATTTACGCATCACCCAGGGTTCGTAGGAAATGCCCCGACGACATTTCCTAGGGGAGGAGGCACAAGGCCACCAACCGATGCAGGTAATAGATTCACCGCGACGCTGTACCGCAGAATTTCAATGGTAACGGTGCGATCTCGCTCAACGCCAACAAGGCGCATGTGACCACCAATCTTATCGGGAACAAAGGATGTAAGGGTTCCAGGAAGGAACTCGCTTAGGAATCAGTCACATAACAAAGGCACCGGCTCAATTCCTCAAAGTTGCATGTTGAGATGGCGACCCCATTATGAACCGGACTGGCCCTGAAGTTGCTACAATCGTATTCTGGCCCACGTAGAAGGAAAGGCGATAATGGGAGAGCTAGTAGCAGCCACCACATTCACGCAATGTAGCTTAATAACCGCCAGCAACATCAATCCACCATGGTGGAGTCATCAGTACGCTAAATCATATCAATGTTAAGATTTTGTTTGATTCGTGCAACAGATAGTTTCATTTCATCTTCTCGTGATTAGAAAAAGAGTGGGTTGGTAGCCTACGAAGCACGAAGGACTTTAAAACAAGTCGAGATGGCTTCGAGAAAAAATGCTACCACCTAGTGTTGATAATTGCATAGTAGACCCGGGAGTGTGTACTACTAGGTTAAAAGTATATCACACTGCCTTGGGACGTATGACTTAATCATTGGAATGGATTGTTGAAGCGTACCATCGAGCTTTGGTAGATTGTTTCGCAAAGAGGGTATTTTGTGTCGATGATGAAGGAAGACCACAGAGATCCGTGGAATACAGAGAAAGTGTCGCCTACGCTTTATATCAACTATGAAGGTCAAGCTGCATGCTTGAGACGAGGGTGTCAACTTTATGTGTAGAGGCAGTGAAAGACAGGAAACGACCCTCATTAGATCAGTATCCTGCCTCGTAGTTTAAGGATGTTTTTCTAAATGAGTTACCGTGGTTACCTCCTGAAGGGGAGCTTGATTTCACCATTGAGCTAAACCCGGTGCATAACCTATATCCAAGACTCCGTAACGGATGACGTTTTAACTTCGTGGAATTGCAAATGCACCGAAGAGTTACTAGACTTAGGGCTAATAAGGCCTAGGTGTCTCACTCACACCGCAATTTTGTAAAGAAGAAGGATGGATCCTACGACTATGTATAGACCATGCGGATTTGAACCATGCTACGCTGAAGAAGCAGCACCGATGTCACGAATTGATGATCTCTTCGATCGATGAAGAGGAGCAAATGTATTCTCAAAGATTGACGGCGATCAGTGTATCATCAACTAAGGATTAAGGAAGGTGATATCCCAAAGATCGCCTTTCTCAACTCTGGGGCTTGGACATTACGAGTTTGTTGTAGTAATCTTCGAATTGACCAATGCGCCGCCAGTATTCATGAGCCTCATGAATTACGTATTGGAAGGCAAATTTCCACCGCTTTGTACAAGCATTTAGATGACATCCCCATCTATTCCAAGAATGAGAACACGAGGAACACTTACGAAAAGCATTGTCTTGCCTTAGGGAGAACAAACTGTATGGGAAGTCGTCATGTTCCTTCTTCCGCAAAGATCCACCATTTAGGTCATATCATTCCCGGCGAAGGATCCTGCATCTTAAAAGGTAAGGCCATTATGGAGCGGGCGTCAAAATGCATTACGAGGTGAGAATCTCATGGGGCTAGCAGGCTATTACATGAGATTTGTAGAAGGATTCTCAAAATAGCGAACCCCATCACCAACTTGGTAACGAAATGGGGTCAGGTATGAATGGACGAGGAGTGTGATGGTGGCTGCTCATTGAGCTTTAAGAGGTTACTAACTAGGCGCCAATTCTACGAGTGTCGAAAATGGAAAAGGACTTCACAATCGCACTACGGTTCCCGCTGGTCAATGGCTAATGCGTGATGGAGGAGTGATAGCTTATGCCAAGAAAGTTGAAGAAGCACCTAAGAGTCATATGCTACTCATGATTTAGATGGTAGCGCACAAGCAATTAAACTTTGAGGAACTAATTATAATGTAAACTTTGAACTCAAACAGTAATTCATCAAAGTTTAAAACATCTCTTCACCAAAGAGATCTAAATGCCAAAGACTTATGGAGCCGAAGCCATGAGTGAGTATGATTTTGTTATATTGTACATCAAGGGAAAAGGAAAATGTGGTCACAGATACCTTGAGTAGGAGACCACCTAATCTCCTTGGTACCCTTAAAGTCAATATGAGGGAACGTGCGTTGGAACAAATTCAAGGAGACAGCTTGGTATTTAAAGGTTACTTCAAAAAAATCCAGAGTGGGAGGCAGTTAGAACAAAAGTACGAAGGGTATAGTTTGGAAACAAAAAGATTGTTAAGATATCAAGGAAGGATTTACATTCCTAAGAATGGGGATATTCAAGCATCATAATCAAGGAAGCCCATAGATCACTTTATTGTGCTGCGATCCCCGGTGTGAAAAAGATGTACGCAGATATGAAGAAGCTCTTCTTTGGGTAGGCATGAAACGTACGATGTAGTCCATTTCGGTCAGCCAAATGCCTAGAGTTTCACAGGAGTTTCCACCAAATTACCACCAGGCCTCCTACAACCACATGATGTTCCTATGTCCAAGTGGGAAGTCATCTCTATGTGGATTTTGTTGTGGGCTACCACCACATCCCATAGACATAATGCCATCTCCGTGATAGTGATGTTAACCAAGAGTGCTCATTTTATTCTAGAGACACTTCTTAATGATGTCATCACCGATGTGGCACGTGGTGTTTGTAATGAGGTTATCCGGCTTGCATCTAGATACCTAAGAAGATCATTTCACGTGGACTCAGACTTCTAGATTTGGACAAGTTTACGGGCCGCTAGGGACTCCGCTGAACTTAAGCACGACATCATCCGGAAACAGATGGACGACCGAGGGTAAACCAAGTCATGGAAGACATGCTTAGATGTATGTAATGGATAATCGCACCAAGTGGGAGAAGTACCTACCTTTGGTAGAGTTTTGCCTACAATAATAGTCATAGTTCCATTGTGATGTCACTACTCTAAGCTTTTAACGGAGGCCATGTCAACACCTTTGAGTCAGATGATTGAAGATTGAGGTCAGCTAAATGTAATTGATTCGTGAAATGAGGAACAAGTGATTCGACAGCGTAGATTAAAGGGAAGCAATGTGACGTAAGCTATGCGTGATGCACACAGACCGGGTTATGAAGTGGGAGACCAAGTTTTCACTGTGATCGCCTAATAAGAGTACCATACTGGCTTGGGAAGGGGGACAAAGTTGTCACCTCGATGACAGGGACCATTCAGATCCAAGAGAAAAATTGGACCCATTGCTCATCGCCTGCATCACATTCCACTTGCATAAACTCATACTGTATTTCATGTATCCGTTTTACGTCATTTGTTGCTGATGAATCACATAAAACTAAATTGGAAGGAATGTGTGTTCTGACTTGGAACCCTCACTGTGAGAACCATACGATATTGGACCGTAGAGTCCTGTTCTCGTAGAAACTGGGTCTAGTAGACCAAGTTAATAGTCCAAGATCTGCTACTTGAGAAGACGCAGAGACACTACGATGAGACTATCACTCACTTTTTTTACCACCTCAACAATATGTTTCTCGAAGGTGGGTGTATGCAACACCACCTTTGACTAAGACAACCAGGACTACCCGAGGACTATATAGTTTTATTTTCTAGTCACCATGAAAACTATTAAGTGATAATTTCCAAACTTTAACAGCTATGAACTTTATGAATGTTTAAATGTTATCGATGATGATAGACATGTTACATCTACCACATACATGTAAATTTTATGAATGCTTAAATGTTATCGAATTTGATGATGTATGTAATGTAATCTATTATGTGGATGAAAACTTTAATGCATCGTTTAAATGTTATTTGATGATGATGTATATGTCATAATAATACTGTGAAAATGCGAATTGATTGAATGATTAAATGTCAAGTGGGATGATGTTGGATATTGGCGCAATCTACTTTGAGAATGATAATCTTGTGAATGAGTGTTGAAACTGAATTATGAGATATTGAGAGATCTATTTCTAATTGGAAACCTTGATGTTAATTTATCTATTACGGATACCAAAGTGAAATGATGATAGTATGCACCATACGATGATAATGCATAGAAAATGTATGAGTTTGTGTTGCGCACTCAATCACAGGTTATGGGCTATGAAGTAGCCAATGGGTAACAATGATGATGTAGGTGTATATCAGGATCACTGAACAAGAAACATTATGGCAACGACACTACCCAAAAAACCAGATAAACGATGACAAAACCTCCAAAGAACACCTGTCAATCAGAATTCCTAATCGGAGGGTGTTGGACCCCTCGGTTCTCATAGGGGTGGAGGAATTTCCCACTAAGTATCCTCCATTATAGGGTGGGCCATCATAAGTGGACCCTAGACCGATTAGGAGGGTGGAGGCATTTCCAACCATGTAACCTCTAAAACCTGGATTCATGGGATGGCGATGTTATCTCACGCTCCCCTAAACCTGTGATGATGACTGTCAATTGCCTGCTCGGGAAGCTTGGTCGAGATAGAGACATTTCCACTTACTCTGCTCCATTTGAGTTAGGTCGCAGATAATGATTCAAGATAAGCTCCACAGAGGATCTGATAGGAAATGGAGTCATGAGGTTAGGAGGAAGGATGAGTAGAATAGTTGAGACTATATGGAGATCCGTCTGGTGGCAGTCGAAGGAAGAAAATGTGTATATGAATATTCACTATTATGTAACTAAACCAATAAATTGTTTAAAATGAAATTTTGAACCAAATAATTGTAATTCAAGAAATTCTCACATAATTAATTGATTGTTGTCTTTATAAAAGAATAGTCTTACTGACAATTGATGCATACCTAAATTATTAAAGGATGACCGCTTGATTATTAGTACATGTACCATAAGAATTGTATGTGTTCAGCTACACATACATTTCTTGTACATATACACATCTAGTATGTATGAGTTCCTTGTTCCTGTACCATAAGATACCTTAAATTCTGACCTAGTTCTGTCATGGTATATAATGACCCTTTTCTTATTACCGTGAATAATTTCATAAATAATCCTAAACATTAGCTAAATTATAATTAATTATTATATAACCTTTTAATTGATTACAAGTTATTAATTAATTATTTGATTATACTTAGTCGAAGTATGATTAACACCTTGATTAGGGGTTAATGAATGAGTAATTATTAAATGAGACATTAAATGATTAATTATTAAATTAATGGTTAATGATTAATTGATTATTAATTAAAGCAATTGATTAATTATGTATTAAAATGGGGAAACCAAATATGCTTAATGGGTTACGTATTCCATAAGGGATAACGTAACCCATTCGTAAAATGAGCATTAAGTAAATGATAAGACCATTAAAGAGAAATAAATGTATGGATAAGGTGGTTGGTGGGGAGATGCAGGCGCTGAAGGAGGCATAAGGGAGGAAGAAGGACCATGGAGGGGATTATTATTTGGGGAGATTGATTCATGCATCTCGAGAGGAGAGAGGGATTTTGAAGCTTTGGACAGAAAGTTAGAACAAAGGATTTACAAAGGCACACCGGCCTAGGGTTTTAATTGCAGGGCTGTGGACGTCCAGATGTCCCAGGGCCACGCCAGACCGGCCTGGTAGGGTGGCTGGTTTTGGGTGTCAAGGAGCAAGTCATGGATTTGTTGGGCGGATTGGTTCAAGCCAAGGGAGACAAAGATCTAATCCAGGTATTTCACCGTTATGCAATTTGTTATATAAATTTAGCTTGTTATACAAATGGTTATGTAAATTGTTAATTTATTTATTGAAAAAAATAGAGCTAATATGCTAGATTAATTTAAAAAACTTAGTAAATTTCAAATTACTGTTCCATTTTATTTTTCCTGTAGCTTAATGAAACCTGTTCCTACATTTTGAAGGTCCTTTCTAAGGTATGTTATTTCAAGTCATCTCACCATTTTCACTATAACATTTTTTTCTATAATTATTCGATCCTTAAATTTCTATTCAAGTGAGAAAACATATCCAAGTATCCGTGGTCGTACACCATCTTGTGGGTCGTTGTATTTGGGAGTTACACTCGTGGAAAATAAGGTTTGTATTGCAACCTAAACTAGTCAAAATCGTGTTTCGCAACAACGCTACAACTTCTTCATACCGCATCTAAATTTAGTGAGAAGAATCAGGTTGGTTAGGGTATAGTCTCTAGTATTCTTTGTAAATCAGCTTCAAATCATTTCATCAAATATTTTGTGCTGGCACACTCTACAAGGTCTCTCTCTATAATAAGCCTGAATCTCACATGGTATGTCATTTTGCTATAACTCCTTCTCGAGAGGTTCCAAGTAGTTCCACTAAGAAGAATTGCATAAAAAACACAAGAAAAATAGTATATCATTTTATATTTTATATATTACGGTGTTAAAGTTAAGGATTACTTCAAGTTAGGGTTGTTGACTAATCCAAAACTAGGCATGTGAGACTAAAGAAAGTTTGATGAAAATGAGGTCTCTTTGTTTTTAAAGTTATGAAGGCTTGGTGTGAATGTGATCATACACTGTGTCTATTGCAGCTACAAATCAGATTTGGATAATGAAATTGATGAGGGCTTTTGGTTGAGGTACATGTTGAGTACATCATTGAGACAAGTAGTTGGTGAGTTGGCGACATACATGAGGTGTATAGTTGATGATGTTGGCACACATTGATGAGTCATAGTTGATGAGTAGTTGAAACATGATTGGTACATACTTGGCACATGGTTGGATGCACTTGTTTATGGTACGTTGACATGTGTTATGCACGTTTACGCAACTTGTTTATGGTACGCTGATTACGTGTTGGTGCATGGTTGATGCTTTGTTTATGGTACAAAGTTGATTACAAGTTGGTGCATGGTTGATGCAATTTGTTTTGGTATCGCTTGATGCATGGTTGATGCATGGTTCGTAATTATTGGTACAGGTTTACGTACGCATATCCCATAAAGGATAGTGTGACAGTTCCACTATCTCTACTTCTACTTCGTGGTGGCGGATTCGGCCGTGGTTGTAGCCATCTCTCCTGTAGCCGGAGAACATTGGAGGTTTTAGCCTCACTGGGTTGTAGCCGAGATTTGGGGAGTTGAGCTTCCCCGTGTTGTAGCCTGAGAAACTGTGGGGGTTGGAGCCTCCTTCCAGCTTGCAAAATGGAAAACAAAGGAAGCTGGTGCTTCCACTTAATTTAATTCTCAAGACATATAAGTAAAAGCATTTCATGGTTTTCTCTCCCTTTGTGTTTCCAATGCAGTACTGGGGCAGTAATCGGGTATGTGTGTGATTGTTTATTTACACGCTTCATTATTGATAATAATTTCATTGATATAACATTTGAAGAAAAGGATTTAATTACGCTATTATCGATTCACCCTCCTCTCAAGAATCCAACAATTGGTATCAAAAAAAGTTCCTTCGTAAATCGGGCTAACTAATCGAAAGGTAGATCATGGAGACTACCAACTCAGATAAAAAATGGATGCCTATAGTTTGATGGGATTTAAGTATGCTTTTTGGAGCATACAAATGAAGGTTTATATACAGCACGTGGGATTTCAAGTTTGTCAATCAATTGTAGATGGATACACAGCACTGCCAGCTCCACCAACAAACGACAAAACAATGAAACTCTATGGAGAATAATTCCAAAGCCATAAATGCACCCTTGAATGGTCTCTGATACCTGGGTATTCCACAAAGTTGCACATTGTAAATCTTACTAGAGATATTTGGGACAAGCTTCAAATATTTATGAAGGAGATTCAAAAGTCAAAACAAAGCTTCAAACTTAATGCAGGTCAATTCAACAACTAAAATGAAGGAAGATGAAGATATCACAGCCCTCTTCTTAATGAAGCCTACGAAACAAGAATGCAATCATAGGATTGGGAGAAGAAATTGAAGAAATTGAAGAGGCAGAATTGTTCAAAAGGTACTAAGATCTCTCTTCCTATGAGATTCAACCTAAGATATCAAGACTAGAAGAAAGAACGCATCTAAAACTCAATAAGCATGGATCTAATCGCGATGGAATCTTCATAACATATGAGATGAGAACCTAATAGGAAAATCTCGATGTAAAAGAAGCAAAATTTCAAAGCATCCAAAAAGATCAAAGCAAATAAAAAGGAACAAGAAGAATATAGCATAGCACGACGTAAGATGAGATGAAGAGTACAACTTCAAAAAGATCCAACAAGGGAACCAACCAAGCAGTGTACGTAGGTAAGATTTCTTTAATTTTTTTTAATTGTGATGGTATTGGTCATTTTGCTAACAAACAACCTCATAAGAAAAAAGAAAAATGATGAAGGTTACCAAAAGGCGCATAAACATATAAAAGTAAAGAACTAGCAAAGAAAGTTTTCAAGAAAAAAAACTTTTGCACCAAAGAAGAAGACATCTCATCATCGATGAAGACAGTTAGTGGCGTTGGAATAGGAGAGTTCTATCATGGCAATAAGACTCTGGATAATGAAGACCCGAAGAATATGAAGAAGTACATGAAGAAGAAATTGAAGAGGCGTAAGTTGACTTCCTAGAATAATTAATGAGTGCCAGAAGTTATCAAGAGAAAAGAAGAAAACAAGAAACTACAAGCGTGAATCGATAAGAAAAGACACTCAAGAACTAGGAACAAATGATTACAAAATTGAAGGTCCAAATAGAAGAAGAAGATAAAATAATTGAAGAAGCACTCAAAGAATAGCTAGGCTGAAAGGATGGGATCATTGAAACCTGGAAGGCAGAGATTGCCACACTAAGAAAAGGATATTCAAAAGAAAAAATATGCGGAACAACTCAAAAGTTCGATGACATTATTAGCAGCCAAAATCTTATCTTGACAAGTCCGGGATCTGGCTACAATCAAACGTAAAAGGGATCAAGCTCCAAACAACAGAGCAAGAAACAACCAAAAGTTATGCGGAAACAATTAAAGGGGATAAAAAAGATATACAAGGAAGATTGCTGTGACACTCCTCCACCGAAGATTCAGATTTAATCAACAAATGCATTTAATGTGCTTCAAGAAGAAGAAAGATTCATAAGATCACCCTCCTTTCATAAGATCTTCAACTACCGTGTATCAACCATATTTTTGGTTTATGTTATGCTTGTACAATTTTGGACATAAAGATGCAAACTGCAGAGCTAACAACAAGAACAATAACTACTTTGAGAGTCATACACACAAGGGTTATTCAAGAAGACCTAGTGGGAAACACGTAGGACAGTTACAACAAAGTTTGAATCCTCGAGCAATCGGGTTGAATGTTAATGTAATAATTCTTGGACACATGGCCAAAAATTGTAGAATGACAAATTCCTCCTAAAGAACCTCAATAAAAAAAAACAGTCATAAACAAGAACCTCAAAAATGACATGGATAAGAAAATAAGATCAATATAACAATGAAGAATGCATGCTCTACAAGATAAACAGAAACATGGTTGGTATGTTGACATTGAATGTTCAAAAACACATGAGACGTGATAGAGACAAGTTTCTTACATTACAAGAGGAAAGATGGATCAGCCTTTGAAATGATGATTCATCCAAAATCATCGAAATGGCATAGTCCGAATTGGGAACAAGAATGAAAAGGTAGAAAATGTTCTACTAGTAGAAGATATGAAACATAATCTTTAAGTGTGAGTCAAATGTGTGACCAAGGTCATAAAGTTACTGATTCACAAAAGTGTGAGATAAGAAAAAGGTTCAGGGAAAAATTCATCGCCACAAACAAGAAGTTTAAGCAACATATATGTATTAACTTAAATTGGAAATGAAAAGTGTTTCTAGGAAAGGAAGATGAAAGTTGGCTATGGCACGTAAGAATGTAATCACATGCATTTTGATAACCTCACAAAGTCAAGAAACAAGGGCCGTGAGAAATGCCCCATCACTCTAAAAACCAACCACCCTTTATGCAAGTATCACAACAAGGAAAGCAAACAAAGACCAGTTCAAATCAAAGGAATATTCAACAACAAACCATTGGAAATTGTGCATATTGACTAGTTGGACCAATCCATAACAAAGGCTTAAAGGTGAGAGATATTTTATGTTATTAGTTGATGATTATACAAGAATGATCGCATTGTTTTCTCAAGAACAAATCAAAGATTTTGAAAATTTCAAGATCTACAAGGAAATGGTTGAAAATAAGATGGATTCAAGAATCAATGCTTAAGATCGGATAATGGAGGAGAATTACCAAATTAATTTATGGACTATTGCAAAGAATCATGGAATAAAAGGCAATTCCTTTGTCGCTAGGACACCTCAACGTATCGGAGTTGTTGAAAGAAAGAACAGAATAGTACAAGAAATGGCTCGAATAATGATAATGGATTAAAAGTTGACAAATATTTTTAGACACATGCAGTTCATACAACAACTCACATTCAAAACAGAGGAACGTCGTAAACAACATCATAAAATCAATGAAGCCATGGAAAAGGAAGACCAACAAACGTGAATCACTTCATAGGGCTTTTTGGAAACAAATGCCACATCAAAGAGAAGATGGAAGAATGGAAAGTTTGAATCTTATGGACAAAGGAATACATGTTGGTTACCTTGCTACAAGGAGTTATTGCTGTTACAATCAAGATTAAACAAAGTTGTGGAAAGCATCAATGTAACAATTGATGAAACAAAGCACCAAAAATCAAAGAAAGAAGAAAACAAATCAACTTAAAACAACTTTTTTGAAGATGAAGATGAAAAGAAGAAGAAGAAGCAACATGAAGATGAATATGAAGAGAATCCTACTGTAAGTAGAAGAGAAAGTTCAACAAGCATCTCCAAAGATAGCTAGCAAACGACTATAGAAGAATCATCCTTCGTATCGCATTTATCGGGAAACAAAGATGCGTGGAGTTGAGACTAGAAGAAAAACTGCTCACCGTAACAAACACACCTAGCACTCTTATCTGTTAACAAACCAAACCTGCTTTGAAGAAGCCAAAGAAGGATGAATTTTGGAATAAGGCCATGGATGAAGAATTGGATCAAATGGGGAAAAATGACACCCAGGGAATCGGGTTCCAGGACCAAAGAGTAAGAATGTGATTAACAAAAAATGGGTTTTCGTGAATAAATTGAATGAAGATGGATAGGTTACAAGGAACAAAGCTAGATTGGTATGTAAAGGATATGCACTGCATTGAAGCACCTAGCTTTGAAGACATATGCCCCAAATTTCAGTTTTAATGAAGCAACCGCTTGCTTTGGCTTTATGCATGCTCCAAAAATATTAAAGTATACCAGATGGACGAAAATCAACTTTTTTTAATGGGAACTTGAAGAAGAAGTTCACATTGAACAACCGTATGATTTCGGGCTTGTCGAGAACACGCATCTATGTGTGTAAATTCAAAGAAGCTGGGCTCCGCGAATCTAAAATGTTCTCCTAGAAAGGCAGTAATTCAACCGATAAGTATCCGCAGCAGGTAGGGTTTAGAAAATGAAGTGCGCATACCAACCCCTACATCAAGGTAAGCTTCCGCAAGTAATATTTTATTAATTGAATTTTATGTTGATGATATTATTTTCAGGAAGTGATGATGACAAAGCGTTTCTAAATTTGCAAAAAGAAATGCAGAGTGAATTTGAAAATGTCATTACTTTGAGAACTATCCTTCTTCCTGGGACTCAGACACTTCAAAACAACCAAGGAATTTTTTATTTCAACCAAGTATATCAAATAAATGCTAAAGAGGTTCTAATGGAAGAATGCAAACCGCTTATCACCCTAATGAAAACCAGTTGTAAGTCGAGAAAGATGATGATTCAAAGTCTACGCATCGCAGGTAATATCGATCAATGATTGGCGTACTCTAATTATATGTGACAAAGATCCGCATTCGCATGTAATGCGTGCATTGGACAGGGCATGATTTCAAGCACATCCAAAGGAATCACATGTATTATGAAAGAGGATCCTCGATATCTAAAAGAACATAAGAGTTTACCATGGTATCCAAAAGGAAAAGATCTATCACTTATGGCCCACACTGCATGCGCATTGGCAAGCTGTGGCTGATGACCGCTCAAGCAACTGGAGCAGCCAAGCTCTACTCTAAAAGTATACTGCACGGCTAAGCAAGAAACAATCATCTGGTGATCAGATTCACGTAGCCGAGGCATAGTATATTGTAGGAACAACATGTTGTACACAAGTTCTTTGATTTAAACAAACTTGACAGATATACGTGCTGAGTATGATGAGCCCATTCCAATATATCATGGATAATACAAGTGCCATCGGTAACTCAAAACTCTGATGCACTCCAAGACTAGGAACATTCCAATCAAGTATCACTCTCAACGAACAAGCGTTTAAAAGAACATCGAGTTGAGTATGTGGGCACAGAAGAATAAGTGGAAGACATCTTACAAAACCACTTCCACTCTGAAGCCTTTTGAATATCTTCACCAAGACTTGAGTTATTTCTAATTCAAAAATGAATTATTTTTAATGCTTATCTTATATGTCCATGTCACGAGGAAGGCACCATAAGCAGGACAAATTGCCGTGGGAGAAGCCCCAAATGCAAAGATGCTCCTCATTACTGATGACAAGCGGGGAGACGATTACATGTAGAGGACTGAGGCATGGTTCTATGGGGAGCATGATTTATATGATTTCAGTGTTGCATCGAGTGTTGCCATCAATGCCAGTGGGGGAGATCATTGACTAAAGTTGGCTATCATTGATGTCAACCCTTGAAGAAAGACCCAGAAGTAATAAAGGTTTTCGTAATGGACCCAATAGTGTTTGGATGTAACATGACTCATTATTGTTTTGTCTTGGTTTATAAGATGCAAATATGATGAACTCCAAAGTGGTCCCCTGAGGAGAAATCACCTGAAGACGCTGGTGGAGTAAGAGAACCCATTGATTAATTGTAGGAATAATGAGATGAAGGAAAGTGAATTTGTTAGGGAAAATATCCTAGATGGATAGTTCGGCCATGTCATTTCTGGTGGAATGTGGAACGCTGCTACAATTCCTCACTAAGAGAGTTATGGCCATGAGAAGTTGAGACCCCAGGTTTGCAGTAATGGACCCAAATTTGTTTGATGGGTAATAGTATGAGTTACCGGCATATTTTTAGATAATAATATTCTATATGGATAGTACATTTCATTCCATTTCTGTGGTATGTACAATGTCACATAACTCCCTACCTTTCTGAGAGTTAAGGGTCTTGCAAAGTCGGAGGACCCCCATGTCATCTAGAAGTCTCCAAAATAACAAAAGTAACTGCTATTTAAGAGCATTCTTTAAAAGGTAAATAATAAAGGAAGGATGATTTTATTATAATTCAAAGTGAATACAAAATAAATTATTTCAATAATAATTTTAATGGATAAATTAGAAGTGGACCCAACCCTAAAATAAGGAAAGTGGGCCAAGTGATCCAGAAGATGTTTTAGGAAGTTACTTGAGAGTATAAATAAGACAAGGCTCTCTCATTTGAACTCAAATTTGAGCATATTGAATATCTATAGGTTTCTAAGGTTTTCCATAAATGATATCTAAGCCAAAATTTTGAGGAAAGTGAAGAAAAGAAGGCCGAAAATGCAAGGGAAGGATAAATTCTTTGATGGTGCTTTCTAAGGTATGTGTTATTTTCGTGTCATCTCACCATTTTCACTATAACTTTTTATATAATGATTCGGGGATCCTCAAATTTCTATGCAAGTGAGAAAAAAACATATCCAAGTATCTGTGGTTAAAATTAATCTTGTGGGTCGTTGTATTTTGGGAGTTACACCGTGGAAAATAGGGGAATTATGGGTCACCCGTAAACCCAGTCAAAAATCGTGTTTCTAAAAAATGTCAAGTAACCTATTCATACCCGACCAAATTTAGTGAGACAAATTGTTTCAGTTAGGGTACCGGTAGTATTCTGTGGTAGAATATTTGTAGATCATTTCATCAAATATTTTGTATGGTAAACGCCACAAGGTCTCTCTAGAATAAGCCAATTCGTAGGGTATGCCATTTTTACTATAACTCCTTTTCTCAGAGGTTCCAAGTAGTGAAAATTGAGGAATTGTAATAAAACATTAATCAAGAACGTTGTATATGAGTTTAGATCTTTATACACATGTGTTTAAAGTTATGATTACTTCAAGTTAGGTTGTTGACTAATCCAAAACTAGGCATGTGGAGACTAAAGAAAGTTTGATGAAAATGTTAGTCTCTCGTTTTTAAAGTTAAGGAAGGTTTGCGTAAATGTGATCATATACACCTCGTGTCTATTACAGAGCTACAAATCAGATTTGAATAATGAAATTGATGTGAGGGCTTTGGTTGAGGTACATGTCGAGTACATGGTTGAGACAAGTAGTTGATGAGTTGGCACACATACAATACGAGGTGTATAGTTGATGATGTTGGTACACATTGATGAGTCATAGTTGATGAGTAGTTGACACATGATTGGAAAAGACACCGGGCACATGGTTGGATGCAATTTGTCGGCGGTACAGGTTGATTACAAAGTTGGTGCATGGTTGATAATCTCTGTTTATGGTACAAGTTGATGCATGGTTGATGTACGGTTCAAAATTTGGCTGGTACGTGTTTACACGCAGATATCCCATGTGCTGATAGTGTGACAAAGGGTTCTACTATCTACTTCTATCAGGTAAGGTGGATGGGGCAAGGATTGTGGTTGTAGCCATCTTCCGCCAGCTGAGAACAATGGGGTCAGAGTCTCCTTCTGGCCAGAGCTAGAGATTTGGGAGTTGGAGATTCCCTCAGTTGTAGCCCGAGAAACTAGGGGTTGGAGCCTCCTTCTAGTTGCAAATTTAGAAACAAAGGGAAGTTGGTGCTTCCAATGAATGTAATTTCTTCAAGACATATAACAAAAATCATTATGTGGGTTTCTCCCCGAGTTGCCTAATGAAACACCGGGTGGCAATTGGTGTATGTGTGTGATTGTTTATTTATTGTCATTTCATTATCGATAATAATTCTACATTGATATAACATTTGAAGAAAAAAAAATTATAATTGCTTATTAATGATTCACCCCCTCCTCAGAAATCCAACAAAGGGTGACGATAGGGATGATATTGGGAGGAAGGCTTCCAAATACAAGGGGAATGTAATGATCACGAACACCACAGAAAGGAGGGAGTCCCTAGGAGTGGAAAAAACACTTGATTTTTAGAGAGGATGGATTAAAGGTCCTACAACATAGAGGGTGTCTCACCGGCTTGTATGGCATGGAGTTGGGAAATAAATCTAGAATGACCTTTTTCAATAGATTTTCCATGATGGGAACTAATGATCTGGGAACCGACCGTGATTCCTTGAACTTATATTGTTGGCCCTCCTAGTTGAATTGCATGGTTAATTCCTTAAAATCCACTCTAGAATAAATCTAAAGTTGTTAGCCATTCCACCTATTGCATAGTTTGTAGTTTAGGTTAAATGGTTAAAGGATTAGGGTCAAACTGGAGAAACATGAACCTTCCCACCCAATGTCACCGCATGGGGAGGTTCTTTCTATTTAGGAGGTTAGCCCAGGGGAGACGGCCCCCAGAACTTGGGGATTTGAAGAGCCATTGTCCTCCACACCATATTACTTGCCTTTACATCTTATCTCCATTCATCCATCCCATTCCCCTGGCCCTGGCATTAGGATGATCTATTTGAGGGGGTTACACTTTTATTCTCATGGGGAGAAGGGGCTAAAGGCCCGTGAGGTGTTAACCGGTAAAAGATAAAATCCATAGGAAATAAAACCTAGAGATGTCTCACCTGAAGGATCCCTGAAAAGGCAATAAAAAGCCTCGATAAGAAATAAAGGGACCAAGAAAAAATAATAAAACAAGACCTACCAAGAGGATGGGAGGTATCTCATCATGAGCCGCCCATTATGTTCATGTGTATCTAGCAAAGGTGACATCGCCATTTGGTCACCACGCCATAAGTGCTGACCCTTGGTTGCATGGCTAAGGGAAAGGGGTTCTCATCAAAATCCAACCTGACATTTCTAAAATACCATGGTAACACTGTCACCGGGTCACCATGCCAAGGCTGTGTCCTCTGGTCCGACCTTGAAGAAAAAAGAAAGAAAAAGTAATAAATAAAAGAAACAATAAAGGCAATAAAGGGTTTGGAAAGAATCGCATCCATGACAAGTACAACTCACATTCTACAAAGTCACCCACAGATAAAATTATGCACCCCTGACTCTCACTCTACCCACATGTATAGACATCCCCTAACCACATCACCAACTTACATGGCTTGGATGAAACCCTTGGAAACTTTCCTTTCTTTATTGATGCTATCCCAAATTGTGGCACTTTGTCTTTCTTCTCACTTTGTATAAGTAGGTCACAGTAATGGTTCAGATATTAGATGATGTTAGGGTCTTGCATGCATTTGATAAAATTAATGATGAAATATTATTGACATTGCTATGATCCCAAGGACTAATGAGCCCATGGGGGCGTAAGTTTTTGATGTGCAGGACCATGCCCGATGGATAGGTACCAGTGTACCGGTACACATGGGGAGATGATTAGCTCGGACCTCCATGGGGCTGAAGAGCCCATCAGATGGTTGTTGAGACCCCATCAGGTGTAGAGATAGGACAGTGATATGATGAGCCTTTGCACATGAGAAGAAGAAGGATGTTCCACCCAGGACACTTTGGCTGAGCCCAGCCTAGGGGGGTTGACCCACTTCAGATGGAACATTTTCCTCTTGATGGACATGACGTCACCCAGGAGACTTGGACGTCATCTTGAGCATGTGGCAGTTTGAAGGGATTACTGGCACATGTGGCAGCTTGGAGGAGCCCTAAAAGGGCTAACGTCTAACTTCTGGATGTTGGACTAGCCCCAAAAAGGGCCAACGTCTCCCTCACAGGGGCTTGACATCCCACCTTTTTCTCATTTATGTCTTTTACTTAGCAGTTAATGTAAAAACAATATGATTTTTAGTAGTCATCCTTGTCGGCTGTTTTAATGACCTAATTTTTAAATTAAAGGTCATTGGATGATATATATTGAGGATGTTGTTCCCTCATTTGAACATAACACAACTCACTCTCTTGTGAGATCTGATTTTTAGTGCCCTATTGGGGTTGTTTGGCTGAAATAGTGAGGCTCAAATTTTGAAGGAGGAGTTTTCTTGGCATTTTATAGTGTTTCTTTGAAAGGAAGGTGTTACAACTAGGGTTTGCTTGGATATTTCTTCATGAATTGTAAGTGTTTTTCTTGCAAAACTTCTCTTTGAATGGTTGTAGTTTAAATATCTTTCATTTTACTTATATATTGCTGAATCAAAACCCTAGGGGACAACCACACAAGTAGGTTGTTGTCTCATGTCCCCTGACAAAGAAACTTTAAACCATTGAATAAGAAAATAGAGCCTAGCCTTAGCTACACTTATTTTTTTCATTCCTCAAGCTAGCCATACCTGTTTGAAGCCAAGAAGAGTGAGACGTCCTTAGCCTAGGCTTACTACACGAGGGTCGTACCAATCTAGGGTTTGTTGACAGACCTTGGTTTTGTAACGTCTCCCTTATTAGAACCTCTTGTCTTGGTTAAAATTTCTTTATTGTGCTAGCCATTTGCCGGGTAAGAGGAGACAGCACAAGGCCTTGCCTTTGAAACACCTAGTAACTCTCTCTCTCTTAGGGTTTCTGCTTTCAAGGCCCTACTTTAGAAGCACCTTTAAAACCTACCCTTTAATCCTCAGAAAACTCTTACCCTTCAACTCCTGGGTCCATCACTTGTTGACTCCATTAACCCTTTAGGCACTGATCCTTGATCTCCAATGTTGAAGTCCTGGTGTTCAAAACAACTCTTTAAACTCTAATCTTGAAACCCTAACTAACTAACCCTAACCCTAACTAAGGCTGACGTCATAGTTGGTTATTTTTTACGCATCAAACTTTTGACTTGTACAAGCAATTGAATGATGATCTAGAACAATTATTGATCGAAGTGTTGATTGAATACATTATTGGCTTTGTCATCTTGATAGTTATTGATGAGTTAATGCTCTTTCCATAGATAATTGACAAAACATTGATCTCATTGATTTATATTACTTTACATTGCTTAAATTATATCAGATGGTCATATGAAATGCTAACCATTTGTATATAGCCTGCATATATTTTTCTATTGTTGCTTTGTTACAGGCAGGTGTTCTCATTTGGGACTATACTTCATTATTAGCTGATTAGTTGGACCTTCTATTTTTGGTGGTAACCTGTCAGGGGGAAACTTTAACTCTGACCTTATATCTCAGCCTCTTCAAAACCCCAGGTTAACGGGGACGTCTCCCCTGGGCTAACCTCCCTAAATAGAAATAACCTCCCCATTGTGGTGACATTGGGTGGGGAAGGTTCATGTTTCACTAGTTTGACCCTAATCCTTTAGCCACTTGACCTAAACTACAAACTGTACGATATCACACCCAACACAATGTCATAATCGCCCATGCCGATAGAAAACATATGAGATTTAAGATGGTATTTACCAATTTGGAGACAAACATTTTCACAACACCCTCCACATTTCATGGACCCACCATTGGCAATCATGATTTGGAAATTATTGATTGCACGGATATAGAAATTAGTTTCTTGGGAAATGCAGCAATGAATAAAATTATGGGTTCTTCGACTATCAACAAGAATGATGACCTTCCGATGTTTGATGCAACCAATTAGATTGAGGGTTTGTGGAGCAGAAAAGTCATTGAGAGAATCTAGGTAAATGACCGATTCTACTTAGGGAGGGTCTGAGGGAGGGGTTATGTCAGTGGATTCAGGTGACATAAACACAATGGGAGCCTCAACATCCTCTTCTAAAACATCCTCCGAGATGGCCATAAAAAGATTTTGTTTCTTACACTTGTGTCCCAGAA
>SNQJ01S0122576.1:10526-23875 GCA_010110895.2 Picea sitchensis | reverse complement strand
CAACTACTCAAGTCCAGTCTTGTCCAACAAGATGAGTTGGTTAAACAATTAAAAGAGAAGGTAAGTTCCACTGAGAAAATGGTTATGGATATAGAAGTGTTCCAAGCTCAAGCATCATAAGTGATAAAGAAACTAGAAATAGCATAAGAAAGCCTTTTGGCTAAGGTAGAGATCATCCAAAATCATTTTCAGGAAGTAAATCAATCATTAGATAATATCAGTTTCAAAGAAGGAGAGGCTACTGCAGCTTGGACCACCTTTCAAAAAGATGTCATGTCATCGGCTAGAGAAGAAGTATCTGTAACTCCTAGATTGAATTTTGAAGAACAAATAAGAGGTGATATAATATTGAAGGCATCGGAGGCAAATATAGCCGAGAGTAAAAGAATGGACAAAGAAATAAAGGAGGATTGTGAAGAGATTTTTGATTTTCTAAATAAAGAATCACTAGGCATTCGAAAGGATGATTGTTCTGAGACACTAGGACAAATCAACATTGTAAGACATCAACTTGACATCAAAAAGATCTTAAAGGAAGCTCAGATTGAAATTTCGCAGCTAAAGCAAGTTGACATTGCTCAAATAGATAGATGGTTGGTAAAACCAAATTTACAGTTACAGTCAATGAATTCTGAAGATAAAAACATAGAATACAGGTTGCCACAATTACAAAAGAAGATATATCTTTTTGAGGTAAAATATGTGACAGAACCTTCTAGACTATTAGTACAATTTGTAAGAAGGTGTGTCAAATGTCTCGAGCAAGGTGAAGGAAGTACTTCAAAGAATCAATGAAGTAACATATGTATACCTGTTCTGTTGGTATGAGAAAGAAATAGAAAAGAACCAAGTCTAATGGTTCAAGTTTTCATTTTGTAACCGTTATTAGCTAGGAATAACGAGAATTCCAACCGCCTAGGGTTGAGAATCTCTTGTATAAATATATTTTCAAAAGACTAAAAGAGGGCTAGTTTTTTGTCGATTGTAATAGAGAAATCTCTCCTTTTCAAGAATTAATACAAGTACATACCAGAGACTCCATATTTCATCCCTCTTGAGTTATATGTTCTTATGTCCTTTTATATTCTAGCATCTTTATTCATATGTCTTTGATGAATGCCTAATCACAACTTAGTACAACATCTACTGTGGTTATATGTTTCATTTAGTTATCTGATTTCTTACACATTTTCCTCTATGTTTGCTATTAGCAAATATAAGACCTGAGAGTTAGTTAGATTGCTACATTTTATGCTTCATTAAAGGTTTTTCATCTTTTTTCTTCTTCTGTATAAGAGTGAGATTCTTTTGTGATTGACGCCTTTCTTTGTTTAACAGATCTATTTTTTTCTCTCATCACATTCATTATTTTCAAAGTTTACTCAGACACAAAAAACAACCTCTGAACTATTATACCATTAATTCAATTTTAGGAATTTTTCTCATATAATTGAAAGCAGAAAAAAATATATTAAAAAACAATAGATCCTTTGATTGTTTCTTTTCCCCACGACTGTACCTATTGCAAGGCAGCCCAATATTTTTCCTGACCTCACTGATCAGACCAACATTGCCTTAAACTTTTTTAATACCATCCTAGACACCGCTAATACCCGCTTTGAGCTTGAACTCTCATGGGCGGTGATGGGCGGTGATTAAACAGGACATAAGTGTCTGAGAACGTTGGGAAGCTAGGTAAAGACAGCGTAGAAATCAGCCATAGCTTATTTTTCCTATAAGTATTGATCTTCTTGTCAACACTTAAACCTTATTTAATTATGGATGCCTTGACATTATACTTTGAAGAATTAAGTATAAACTCAAGAACAACATCTTTTTGGCACCGTTGTCGGGGATGGAGAAACGAAGTTATTTTTCCCTGGGAGAACGACATTGGTAAGTTTCTTTCTTTGATAGTGAACAAATAATGATTACATTTTAAGGCTCTTTTTATCTTTCACTTGATGACTCCATGATTAATAAACTGCCATTTAATCGAAAGAATTCCAGAAAGAATCTAGACGATAAGCAGACCTCGCCTGTATCTGACCCTAAAAAACTTTTGAAATCAAGGGGATACTTTAAGCAGACTATTGCATCAGCAAGTAAGGTTTAGCAACCCAAATAAAATACTAAAGTTTTATTGGAACCGTTAACTTCAAAATAGGTTCCTATCCAACCCCTTTTCGGTGAAACATCTTCTGATAAACTTGAAATCGAAACCCTAAAACCAGAGTTGGTTTCTTTTGAGATTAAGTTGACAAGTTTCCAACCTCTCGAAGCTCTAGGGAATATATTTATTACCTGGACCTAACTCTTGTTGGTTCTCCTGAGTATACATCCTATAAACCCAAAGAATCCATTCCACATTTCCTTGTTCCCATCTTTTCTAATTTTCTATCTCCTGACCCTTTTTCGCTTAATTCTAAATGAACTGAAAGGTTACTACGTATTCTTGAAAAGCCTTTCAATAATCCCAAAGTTCCATCTCTTAAAACATCAATGGCTATGACCGGAGTAGGTGGTGTCGGAGGTGCGGGAGGACATGGTACAAGAGGAGGAGGATCTGGCCAAGGACCACCCCCACCTCCTAGAATATTTTCTAAGGTAGTTGCTAGATATGCTCCTTTGGTTCTCCTAGCTCCCCTCCATGAATTACCTGAAAATTATATGAAAAACCTGCCAAAGTTCACTAGAGAGGGAGATTTAACCGCGACTGAGCACAAAAATTTCTTTGATCAATTTGTCGATATCCTTGGCCTTGAGAATGAGGACGTTTATTCGAGGCTTATCGTTCAAACTTTCGAAGGTTAGGTAAGAACCTGGTTCCGAGGACTACCAGCAGGATCCATAGGATCATACGATGAGTTGGAAAATGGCTTTATCAGACAATGGGGAGAAAGGAAAGATCACCTTTATTATCTAACCGAGTTTGGAGCTTTGAGAAAGAAAAACTCAAAAACAGTTCTCGAGTTTACTCAAAGGTTTAATAAATTATATAATAAGATTCCATCTAAGGTTAAAACTTCACAACCTGCAACGAAAGTAACTTTTGTTGGGGATTTTGAGCCTAATTTCGCTCTATTGTTAAGAGAAATGAGATCCATTGATCTCACTAAAATGCAGAATGACGTTGTAGAAATTGAATCAAACATGATGGCATCGGGAAAGTTAAAATCTAAATTTGAAACGGGAAATAAAGAAACCAAACGATACAAAGAAAAAGAAGGACCCTCTGGATCTGAGAGGTCTTCAGAAGATAAGATGGATGACATGGAAAGAATAATTAAAGAATTTTCAAATAAAATCTCAAAAATGGAATTGGATCAATCTAAGAATGATCAGTTCCCTAGAAAATGTTTCAGGAGAAATCCTAATCCTCAAATGCAACAAAGACAAATCAAGAATGAAGATCAAAATATTCAGGCACCCTTCAAAGACGAAAATTTTATAGGGGGAGAGGACATGCAAAATTTTGAGGAGTTAGAAGAAGATGTGAATAATTTTGGCGATGATTGTCAAGAACCTTATTTGACGAGACACTATTATGAAAAATCTTTAAATACAGAATACAAGTCTAAAAATGATGAGAATAGAAATATTACAGAGGATTCTACTTATCAGGGAATTGCTGATAATATAATGGTTGAGATTCAACAGAAATATAATCTAAGTCCTAGAAAAATAAATATCACAACTGCCTCACTGAAGAAAATTTTGGCGAGAGGGGAAACAGACGAGGCAACTCCAAAAGCTGCTGAAAAATAGATTGTTAAAACCAAGGTTGTTGATACACATTCTACCAAGACAATGCCAATAGGAACACGAGTTATTAATACAAGAAAAGTGGAAATTCCCATGGTAGAAACAAAAATCGCTGAAACAAAAGAAACACAAATCAATAAACCAGAAAAGAAGGAGATAGAAATCCAAACCAGAGAAGTTGATAAGATAACGGGAAACTTCATTCTAGAAAATGAAATTAATAAAAACAAAATCCATGTACCTCTGGTTGAACTGGAAAACAATCCTATATACAGAAAGAAAATTGCTAAAATGAATAATTTTCCAGATAATGAAAGTCAGGCTAGCGTTATAAATTTAGAAGATGATAAGCCTAATATAATTTTTGGTCCACATTTTGAATGTGCTAGAGATATTGTTGATCCTTTCTATATTATGCTAACTATGCATGATCACCTGCTCCATAATTGCATGTTGGATTCTGGAGCTTCTCAAAATGTGATGCCCAAAGCTATTATGGATAGACTTGGTCTCGAAATCACTCAACCATATGGATATTTGTATTCTTTTGATTCGAGAAAAGTTAAATGTATGGGTGTGATAAAAGATTTAGTTGTTAATCTTGCACAGATTCCTATAAAAAGTGTTATGATGGATGTGGTTGTTGCCGATATACCTCCAAAGTATGGCATGCTATTATCCACATCTTGGGGTGCCAAACTTGGAGGATCCCTTCAACTCGACATGACATATGCTACAATTCCAATCTTTAGTGGTCAGTTCACTCGCTTGTACATAGAAACAAGGTTGGCGTTTACAGTAAGTGATCTGTTGAACCCACATAACTACCCTGTTTATATTGCAGATCGGGATTTAGGAAATTGTATTTTATCCATTGATGATGATTTAAATGAATGTATAGAAGAAGATTGTATAGAAAAAGAAAAAAGAAAAAATACAAATAAAGATGTATATAGTACAGGGGTTTGGAAAATGTATTTTGATGGTGCTTCATCTTGTGAAGGAGCAGGAGCTGGAGTGCTGTTTGTGGCACCCGACGATGAGTTTATTATTCCTTTTTCTTACAGGTTACAGTGGGACATATATTACACTAAAAATATATGTGAATATGAAGCCTTGGTCTTAGGATTAAAAGCTTCTAGAAAATTAAAAATTAAGAACTTAGAAGTCTATGGTGATGCATAAATAATCATAAAATAAATTAATCGTTAGTACCAGGCTAAGAACCCAAGGTTGAGATCTTATATAAATTGTTCTTGGGATATGATCAAGAATTTTTTCTCATTTGTTAAAGTTCATTACATCCCCAGAACAGAAAATCAACGGACAGATTCATTGGCAAAAACAACCTCAATGTTTGTGCCTCCTACAGTTTTCAAACTTAAATACCATATAGAGATGAGACATAGACCTTCCATATTGAATAATATCCGACATTGGCAGGTTTTCGAGGATGAGGAATAAATCAGGAAATTCCTAGAAATGGTGGATGACTTTTCCAAAACACATGTTGACCAAGAAAATCAAAATGATCCCGCTTGGATTATGCAAGAAGGGGAAGATTCTCAAGAATTTCAAAATAAGATTACTAATCATCTTATTCTTATTTTCAAAAATAATCAGATCTCCAAAGGTCTGATCCCCTTGGAGAGGTTATTTAATCATGATGACATTCCTTTTAAACCTACTTTACAATCTCAACCAAAAGAAGTTGAATATTGTGATATAGGCACCAAAGAAAATCCTAGGTTGGTAAAATTATCTAAGTACCTTCCTCCTAAAATAAAAAGTAAATATGTTGAGTTTCTCAAATAGTATAAAGATGTTTTTTCTTGGTTCTATGATGAATTAAGAACTTATGATACCACCATAATGGAACAAAAAATTCCTCTGAAGCAAGGTGTCAAACCATTTAGGCATAATCTCAAACAAATAAATCCTATATTACTGCCCACGATAGAAAAAGAGGTAAAAAAACTTCTAGATGACAAGATCATTGTCCCACTCAGATACTCCGAGTGGGTAGCAAATTTAGTTCCGGTAAGGAAGAAAAATGGTGAAATCAGATTGTGCATGGACTTCAGAAATCTAAACAAATCATCACTCAAGGACAATTATCCATTTCCTAAAATGAATCATGTATTAGAAAAGTTAGTAAGAGATAATAGAATGTCTATGATTGATGAATTTTCGCACTACAATCAAATTGCAGTACATGATGATGATAAAGAGAAAATTGTGTTCACTACCCCTTGGGGTACCTTTATGTATGATAAAATGCATTTCAGTTTAATGAATGCAGGAGAAAATTTCCAATGAGCTATGGACATCGAATTTGTTAGCGAAGGAGATAAGTTTTTTTTCTATTTATCTTGATGATGTAACTGTGTTTTCTAAATATGATGCAAAACATCTAGTACAGCTCAAGCAGACTTTTGAAAAATGTCGCAAATTTGGTTTGTCTTTGAATCCCAATAAATCTCATTTTGAAATGCAAGAAGGTAAACTCTTGGGCCATATAGTGTCTAGGGATGGAATTAAAATTGACCCAAAAAGGACTGAAGCCATAGATACTATTAATATTCCTAGGAATAGAAAAGAAATTAAGTCATTCTTAGGAAAAATAATTTTTTTGAGAAGATTCATTCTGCATTTCGCTGAAATTGTAAAATTGATTATAGATATTCTTAAGAAAGACAACGAGGTAAAGTGGACAAGCGAGGCCAAGGTGTCATTCGAATGTATTAATAAGGTCATAGGTGAAGCACCGGTACTGGCAAGCCCATATTATATGAAAGAATTCTTGATTTTTTCATTCGCTTCTAAACATACTATTTCAGTCGTACTGTTACAAAAGAATGATGAGGGTTTTGAGCATCCAATTGCATTCTTTAGTAAAACTATCAAAGATGATGAGCTAAAATATGATATATTAGAAAAGCAAGCTTACAAAATGGTGAAATCCCTCAAATCTTTCAGAACCTATGTACTACATTCAAAGATTATTTCTTATGTACCCACCAGTTCTGTTATGGATATATTGGTTGAACCCGATAGCGATGGAAGGAGGGGTAGATGGTTAGCCAAAATCCAGGAGTTTGACCTGGAAGTTAAACCGACCAAACTTGTTAAATGTCAGTGCTTGGCTAAATTTTTGTCTGAATAAAATTTAAAAGCACTCAGAATAAATCCTCTACAGGAGTACGAAGGATTTTTAGAGATAGATGAACTCGATGTCACTGTACCCACAACTGAAATTATAGAAACATTTTCTTATTCAGCTTGGTAGAGCGACATTTTTTCTTATCTACTGACCCTTCAATTCCCTAGTGATATAACCCCATCTAAAGCTAGAAAATTGAAGTTATATGCTGTGAAATATTGTATTGTAGATGGTAAATTATATTGGAAGGATCCTCTTGGTCTCTAGACTCCTAATGCCAAGATAGAAAAGTGATTAACATGGACACTGACATCCTTTTAGGTCTAATCAATCTAACATGAGAAGGAGAAGAATAAATATATGTTCCTTATTAACGATGTTTGTCCTTGCAAAGTCCAGGCTGAGCTTCGATCCTGAGCTCCCTGATAGGTCTTGTAGAACAAACAAAGATACAATGGACTTCCTACTCTACTGAGATTAGCTCAAATATAGATCCATCTACTGCAAAAAAACTCATGTGGAACATGCATAAGTTTGAAAGAAATAGGCCAAGCATTGATGTATTGATAAGAACAAGTAAAGGTACTTACAATCCTTTAATGAAGGTGCAACAACTTCTTTCAGTTCTCCTTGTCCATCCCCTTTGCTCAAGTAATCTACACTGATTTCTTTGATGACAACTCACTTATGAGATCATAAATGTCACGTATCCAATCTCTTCTGTTCATACCACTTATAGGATCATAAGTTTGGTATCAATCTCTAGTCTCTATTGTCCTTTGTATGTTGCCTATGATATCATAGGTTTCATACCTCTAATCTTTTTCATGTACCTTTCACCATGAGAAGGCCTCCTTATATAACCTTGGAGAGGCTCAACCACTTGAGATATCTTTGGGATAAGTTGAGGATTCCTCTCCTTCATTTGAGGATCCTACCTAATATCATGCCTTGATCCAAGATTCGAACCCAACTACCTTCAGATATTGAGGGGATTGTCCCCTGATTTCCTCCAACAAACCAAAAATTCGCTCAGAAAGGGTAGCGCTCCCCCAAAAGGGTGCACAGAGTGATCAAACACTCCCCCAAAGAGGCCCAGGGAGTGCTAGCACTCCCTAACAATGGGTAGGGGATTGATCCTCTCCAAAATCCATTTTTGAGTGGTTCTTTCAGTGGCAAATAATTTGTACTCCCTTTCAAGTGATTTATCTTCTTCACAACTAGTCTTTGAGGTGTCTTAAGTGTCCTTATGATGTCATTAGAGGCACGAAATAGGAAAGATGGAAGTATGATGTTTTCTAAACTTGCAACACTTGTGATCAATCTGTGACACTTGTGGAAAAGATGCGACACTTACAACACTTGTAATGACGACACTTGCAACACTACTGAAGTGAGTAATTTTGAGGTGTAACAGATTGACCCCCAATGTATGAAGTTAGAAGACGATGATGAATGAATTACTTTGTAGAATTTTTTGAGAAAGGGTAAGGACACAAAGAGGTTGGAAAAAGATGCACATAACCATCAAACAAATATTATGACATGTTTCAAACCCAAGGCAGGCATACCTATGCTTGAGTGATAAAGACTTTTTAGGTATGGCCGCCATAAAATACACTGTGGATCCATAATTATATTGAAAAAAAGGTATAGCCACTGAAGATACAATGTGGATCTATACTCCTATGACCTGAACAGATTGTAGCCACGAATAATACACAGTGGATCTATGAGATGACAATACATAGACTCGACCAATACAAAGTGGATCTATGTAACAGTGTATGTGTCATAGTTAAAAATAACTCCTTCGCAACCTGGACAAAGTACATATAAGAGTGATGACTCAACGCAAGGTATTCTTACCAATCCTGATGTAGTACGAATCTAATCATGTGAATAGATGTTCTGATGTCGAACATGGTAGAAACCACTTGATCATCAGTCAATGATGTAAACTGTTAACAAGCATGAGGGAGATCACCATTGATGTCAATGATTCCCAAGGTACTCTAGTACATTCCAACGAATGTGAATGAATGAGATAAAGTCGAACATTCATGGAATCATCCAATCAGAGGTCAATTATTAAAACCCACTGTCGGATGCGAGGAGGCCTGCCATTGAGGTATGAAGGTCCCAAGGTACTAATTGGTTTCTAAGTCTAGCTCCTGGATAATGTGCTGAAGTTGACAGGAATAGACTTGTCAAAGGAGGGACCTAATGTATCCCCCATCAATGACACAAAACTGACACATAAATGTAGCTGGTAGATAAAATGAACATGGACTGACACGGGTATTGAAACAAGATATTTGTGATGGCTGACTCTCGAGGAAGATACTTCCCTTGAACACTGAGGCACAACAACATAAACTTGACATGGACCAAAAATTTATGATGCAGTGGATGCAGTGACTTTCGTTAGGTGACCCAAAGGAGTAAAATAAACATAGAGGATTCACTCAGTGCAGAGGATCATCGGATTAAAATGCGTGCAAAGACAAAGTGTCGTGTTCAAGGGAAACTGTAAGAGTTACTGGTAATGTTCTCAAAAACTTCTTGGCTTGCTTCCTTCAATTTCCCCCCCATCCAGATAGACGAGTACCTCTTTTTAATTTAACGATCTCGAAGAGGGTAAAACATGCTCGATATGACTTACCTTCAGAAATTCCCTCTTCCTTTGTTTAGTCAACTAGAAGAAGTAAGGGTTTGGTCTCATATGAGCCCTTCAATGTATGATTTTTTAATGAGTCTAGAGAGGGTAAACCCGGTGGTTTTTCATATTTAGAGAGTCTGAAAACAACTTAAATACGACTCCAATGTCGTCCTTTTTCGTAATGTTAGTCTTGCGAGGCCAAAAAAGAGATAAATTATCACTTGAAAGACGCCCTTTAAAACATTTTAACAAGTGGGAAAGGAAGCAAGATCACTCGACAATCTTTTCATGTTTAGATAGTCTGAAAAGAGATTAAAGACGACTCCAGGGGGTTCCTTTTTCATTTATCCATGCAGGTCCAAAAAAAAGATAAAAGTTTACCCGGATGCATTCTCATGTATTTACGATCACAATAAAGAACAAAGACTAAGCTCGGTATGCCCCCAGCTTGAAAGCTAGTGGCTTAAATCCAGAATGATCATCAAAGGCTGGAGAGATGCCCTCCAAGATTCAATTAATTCACTGACTTTGAGGTTGTCACCAATTTCTCTACTAGATGGAGAAAAAGGATAAGGGTGGATGAAATGAAGGTTCAAAAGAGGTGACTATTTCATTTTTTAACGAGCTTTCTACAAAGAGAAAAACTATGCACAAAGCTTCTGTTTCATTTTTTAACGAGCTTGCAATAGAAATAAAAACTATGCTCGTAGCCTCTGTTTCATTTTTTAACGATCTTTCCATAGAGAGGGAAACTATGCTCGTGGACTCTTCTTGATCATGGCTTCCAAGAGAATAACACTCTAGAAGGACACCATGTCAAGGGACAAAACTCAGTCATGGCTTTCAAGAGATCTTCACTAGATGGAAGAAAATCACTCTGGAAGGAATACATGTCGAGGGTCTTGTCAGGGGTAAAGAGATCAGGCTCCAATAGCCCTACCGAAGAGATCACCATGTCAACTACCAGATCCAAATCATCAGAAGTTGAAGTCATGGGGGAAAACACCACATAATTGACATGTGGTAGGGGCAATATTGTCTTCATATAAGAACCATTTAGGGAGGTAATCGAGTGATGACTGATGAACCAAAGTTGATCAATAGTCACGATTCTTCCATTGCGTGGGAAAGATATCACACGAAACAGAGTGGACAAAATAGCCTTCATGGAATAGACATAATCCCACCCAAGGAGTAAAGAGAAATCCAAAGGGTCTCGGACTACCATGACATCAATAAAGACAGTTTTCCCTTCCAAAGTTACGGGAAACTTAGGAAGGGTCCCTAAAGGTTGACTAGTTCTTATGTTAAAAGCTAACAGATTCTGTGTAACTGAAGCAAGCTGAGGACAACCCAAAGCGTGCTAAGCAACAGAGGAAAAAATACTAACGGACGCACCATCATCTATCAACGTTTTAGGAACGTCTCGACCATAAACTGTACTGTAATCTGGAAAGGAATGTGAGAGGGAAGACAAGGTCCAGTTAGCACACCCTAATAAAAAAGGATGGCCTCATTTTTTGGAGAGGGTTTTGCGGGAGAAGGAGGAATGCCCCCCATCACGATAGATTCTGTATCAACGATAAAAATGTGGGAGGTATCGAATTTACTCTCTAGAGGGAGAGTAGAATTGATTGATGATGGGATCGGATTGACCATGTTGGCACTCTTTAGAGGAAGAGTGGGATTGACCGATGATGTAACTGGAGCAATCACTTTTGCACTCTTCAGATGAAGGGTGGGATTGACCGAAGAAGGGATTGGATCAGTCACTTTGGCACTCTTCAAGGAAGGAGTGGGATCGACTGATGGAAGAACTGGATCGACCACTTTGGTTTCACTCTTTTGATGAAGAGTGGGGCTGATCGATGACGAAACTGGATCAGGTACTTGGGTTTCACTTTTCATTTGAAAAGTGGGGCCGATTGATGATGGAACTGGATCAGCTACTTCGGTGAGTGGTTCAACTGAGGAGGAAACAAGATGGACCACCTGATCAACTGGACTGACCGGGGATGGAACCGAATTGACCATTCCATCAACTAACGATGGGTTGGGAGAAAACTTACAATAACCTTTTGGAAGTTGAAGTTTTTCCAAAAGAGAAGAAGACTCGTCCATACGCGGGCAAAGGTGAGAATAATGATCGCCTTCGCATAACATACAAGGAAATTTGACAGTTTTCTTCTTCTTACCAACCTTAACGTCACTAGTTCATGGGGTATCAATGACATGACCAGCAGAGGCCGATGACATGGAGTACAACATTTCTAAGACCTTCGGAATACCAGGGAAATCCCTCAGAAAGTGGTCACCCTTACAAAGACTGCAAGGGAATTTGGGTTTCGGATTCTTCATTTTAATCTTGTTGACCTCATCAACACTCCCAGTACTATTAAAAATAGCTGGTTGTTGGGATTCAACATCTGATGTTGTTGGAGCCTTGGTCCTTTTCAGGTTCTTCTTCTTCTCTTTTTGTTTCTTCTTCTTCTGATCAACCTAGCTACTTGCTTTAGAGCTTTCACTAGGCGAAGAAGGAGAAAGGGAAGGAGACTTAATGGGTGAAGAAGGAAAAAATTCAACATGAGGTTGATGTGTGGGTGGTGTACTGAAATCTAAAGTATTAGGTGCATTTGAAGAATTGGGAGGATTCGAGATCACCGGAGTGGGGAAAAACCAAACCGGTAATCCGATGGTGAGTCTCAGAAGACTCAGTGTGGCAATGTATGGAGGACCAAAGTTTCCAAAAGAAGGAAAGGTATAAGGTTCCCCAAGAGAAGGGGCTCCCCCATTGGTACTCTCAGGATTTGATTCCATTAACACTGACTCGACCTAAGGTACACTAAGTAACACAACCAACAAACCCTATGAATCTGAGAAGCAAACAATCAAACAAAACCTTCCCACAATGAAACCACTAGTTGGTGATGAAATCCAACGTTGCGAGATCAAAATAGGAAGAGGAAGGGATAGAGTAGGTGGATCAGTTACATTGGCAACTTGCTTAACGGACTTATGCCTTGGTGTAAGATTCCATGCAATAATTGTGGATTTACCCTCCAAGGAGCCCGAGTGAGTTTTACCAATGCCTGTTCCAGGTACAGTGAGATTTCCCTTCACTGTCACCTTGTGTGAGACCCTAAATATTATGGCTACTAAGGTCACCAATTCCCAGTCAGCCCCCAAGCGGGTACAGTCGACAGTCCAGTTGGAACGTATGGGCATGATAACAAGTCTGAAATCAACTCAAGAGGCTC
This sequence comes from Picea sitchensis, assembly GCA_010110895.2. Taxonomy (NCBI): domain Eukaryota; kingdom Viridiplantae; phylum Streptophyta; class Pinopsida; order Pinales; family Pinaceae; genus Picea; species Picea sitchensis. Next base: position 11,028 of record SNQJ01S0122576.1, on the reverse strand, counting down.
CCACACATAAACGTGGGTATACCCTCAAGTGACCCCCAATATACGATCCGACTACTACGAACGGTTGAACCACAAAGGGATAATCTCCATAACTCTCCCGAACGCAACCTCGTGCATAACCCTTGTGTGAGAGGGGGATCCTAGAAACCCTATACAACAATTGGATTTCTCTCTCTATCGCAAGATGCTAAGTTTGTTTGATAGCTTTGGAAAGTTATCCTTTCAACCTATTCCAAATACCTACACCTTAAACTATTGTAGATTTGTTGACAAAGATGTAAAAAGTATGATAAATTTTAGTTAAGTGTTGATTTTAGTGGTTGTTGTTTACTCAGAGGTGTATGAGAGTGAAAACTGATGATATTATGACTCAGTTCCCAAAACATACATAAGAAATGATAAGAAAACTTTTCTTTCAATGAATGTCTATTTAAGGGAAGGAGAAGGATTTTCCTTTCACTCTCAAACACTAATATGAAATGACCTCATGCAATAGTCCTCA
>SNQJ01S0122576.1:0-10476 GCA_010110895.2 Picea sitchensis | reverse complement strand
TATCCTTTCAACCTATTCCAAATACCTACACCTTAAACTATTGTAGATTTGTTGACAAAGATGTAAAAAGTATGATAAACTTTAGTTAAGTGTTGATTTTAGTGGTTGTTGTTTACTCAGAGGTGTATGAGAGTGAAAACTGACGATATTATGACTCAGTTCCCAAAACATACATAAGAAATGATAAGAAAACTTTTCTTTCAATGAATGTCTATTTAAGGGAAGGAGAAGGATTTTCCTTTCACTCTCAAACACTAATATGAAATGACCTCATGCAATAGTCCTCAATAAGGAATCCAATGCAATGCTAAAATGTTTATATGTGACTGATAACCAGTAGATGTAAATCTTCCTATGCTAATCTCAAGAGTTGTGAGTTTTAAGAAATCTGGAAGCAAACTTCACATAAACCAAAAGACGCCCTTGTTGTGATCAAACAAGAAACAGAAAACCAAAAACTCAAAAGGAAGGAAAAATATCTTGGACAAGATGACTCAAAGATCAGAAAGAAAAGTACAAAATACCTTTGAAATTCCTTACAAAGTTTTCACTCACTCAGATAAACGAGAAGAAAATGATAAATTGACTCCAAATCGTGAAGGACAAAGAGTTATTTCAAATTAAGGACAAATGTCAAAAAATCCAAACAAAAGAGGATGAATTTTTAGAAAGAAGGTGTTGAAGGCTAATGCCAAAGATGTACTGAGGATGCAAGGACTCCTGAGTCAAAGCCAAAATGAAGAAACATCTTCAGAAGATGAAAAATCTTAAGAATTTCTCACAAAAAGGGGGTAGCACTCTGGGGTAAGGGACACCAGAGCATTCCAACACTCTGTGTAAGGCTAATAGGGAGTGTTGGCTCTCTAACAACCACAGAGGGGGAGCGCTCTGCTCTTAAAACTCAGAAAAAAGCTTGGAAAACCAAAAAATCTAGCAAACTCAGTCAATCAAATTGCATATGATGAATCAAAATCCAATCAATCAGATCTAAGAATCAAAGAGATAGTATGGAGAAGGTCAAATGAGTGGGAAAATGGCTAAAACAAGATATGGGAAAGGAAACAAAAATCAGAGCTCCTCCCCAGTGGAGTCGCCAATTTCTGTTACAGGTGAATCCTCCTGCGGACAAGCGGATTCCCTCTTGGTCTCTAGACTCCTAAGGCCAAGACATAAAAGTGATTAACATGGACACTGAAATTATTTTAGGTCTAATAAAGATAACATACGAAGGAGAAGAAGAAATATCTATACCTTATTAACGACGTTTTTCCTTGCAAAGTCTAGGCTGAGCTTCGATCCTGAGCTCCCTGATAGGTCCTGTAGAACAAACAAAGATACAATGGAATTCCTACTCTACTGAGATTATCTCAAATATAGATCCATATACTGCAAACAAACTCACGTGGAACAAGCATAAGTTTGAAATAAATAGGCCAAGCATTGTTGTATTGATAAGAACAAGTAAAGGTACTTACAATCCTTTGATGAAGGTGCAACAAATTCTGGTAGTTCTCCTCGTCCAATACCTTTTCTCAAGTAATATACACTGATTTATTTGATGACATCTCACTTATGATATCATAAGTGTCACATCTCCAATCTCTTCTGTTCATACCACTTATAGGATCATAAGTTTGGTATCAATCTCTAGTCTCTATTGTCCTCTGTATGTTGCCTATGAGATCATAGGTTTCATACCTCCAATATTTTTCATGTACCTTTCGCCATGAGAAGGCCTCCTTATATAACCTTGGAGAGGCTCAACCACTTGAGATATCTTTGGGATAAGTTGAGGATTTCTCTCCTTTAGTTGAGGATCCTCCCTAAGATCATGCCTTGATCCAAGATTCGAATCCAACTACCTTCAGATATTGAGGGGATTGTCCCCTGATTTCCTCCAACAAACCAAAAAATCACTCAGAAAGGGTAGTGCTCCCCCAAAAGGGTGCACATAGTGCTCAAAAACTCCCCTAAATAGGCCCAAGGAGTGCTAGCACTCCCTGACAGTGAGTAGGGGAGCGCTCCTCTCCAAAATCCATTTTTGAGTGGTTCTTTCAGTGGCAAAAGGTTTGTACTCCCTGTCAAGTGATTTCTCTTCTTCAAAACTAGTCTTTGAGGTGTCTTAAGTGTCCTTATGATGTCGTTAGAGGCACGACATAGGCAATATGGAAGTATGATGTTTTCTACACTTGCGACACTTATGATCAAGATGCGACACTTGCAGACAAGATGTGACACTTACAACACTTGTAATGACGACACTTGTGAGACTATTGAAGTGAGTAATTTTGAGGTGTAACACTGAGCTATTTAGTAGAATCCGAAATAGAAAAAGTTATAAATGAATTCCATGAAGGAGTGTGTGGAGGACATCATGCTTGCAGAGAAATGACTTACAAAATATTAAGAGTTGGATATTATTGGCTAAAATTATTTACTGATGTAAATGTTAAAGTCAGAGATTGTAACCCCTGTCAATTGTTCACATGCAAACAAAACATTATGGAATTACCTTTAGTTCTAGTTAAAACTGAAGCTCCATTTTATCAATGGGGTCTTGGTTTTATTGGTGAAATTCATCCACACTCGAGTGCTCAACATAAATGGATTTTGACCGCTATAGACTATTTTACTAAATGGGTGGAAGCTATTCCTATGTGAAACGCAATAGACATAGTAGTGATCATTTTTTTGGAAGAGAATATTCTATCAAGATTTGGTTGTCCTTGAAAAATAGCTACTGATAATGCTCAAGCTTTCAAATCCATGGCCATGATAAGTTTTTGTCAAAAGTACAACATTGTGCTAGGACACTCTACGGCCTACTATCCATAGGGAAATGGATTAGCCGAGTCATCTAACAAAAGCCTGATCACTATAATTAAAAAAGTACTCATCGAAAATAATAAAGCATGGAATGTACATTTGAAATATGCTTTATGGGCTAACAGGATAGGCACAAAACGGTCAATCAGAATGTCTCCATTTCAGATGGTATATGGTACTGACGTTATTTTACCCATAAATCTACTGGTATATGGTACTGACATTGAGCATCTTCGAAGCCCCGATACCCGAATTCATGAAATTATTAAATGTTAATTCGGGTTAATTAAAGATTAACCATAAATAAATCTCATCGTGACTTCGTGATTTAGGAGCTCTTACATATAAAAATTTTTGAAGTCTCAATACTCGAAACCCCTCCATTCTAAAACTAATTGTGGTTAATTAAAAGAGTTTAAAATGATTAGACTTAATTAAACTTATCGCAACTTCACATTTCGTAAGACTTATTTCAAATTGTTATAAAGATCCCTGAGATTACAGGAGTCAAGGTTTCGTGAAGTACGAAGGTTCAACATTGAGCATCTTCGAAACCCCAATACCCGAATTCACGAAAGTAATAAATGTTAAGCCGGGTTAATTAAATATTAAGAAAGATTAACGATAAATAAATCTCATCGTGACTTCGCATTTCGTAAGTCTTATTTTAAACTGTTATAAAGATGCCTGAGATCCGAAATGCCGAAACTTGATTAAATGATAAGTATGATTAATTAATGTACTAAATGAGGATTATAATCTAAATAATCTATTTCTTAATAATAACTCAGATACATTCAAAATTCTGCACTTTTCCCGAGGTATCGACCATTAATGACATTAATATTTGATTTAGGGAAATTATTCCAAATAAGATTTGATTTAAACGCCCAAATCTTTTTTTATTAAAGAAATTAAACATGTTGTCAGTGAAGGTACACACATGGTTTATGCGTTTGAGGCAAAAAGTTTATTTTTTGTGTTTTGTTTTTTAGTTCCGAATTACATTCTTGTTTTCATAGAGATAGCTTAGTGAAATAAATAGTTTTCTACATTCTCATTCTCTGTAATAGGTAATAGAACTATGAAATTGGATATCATGGATCCACGGAAAGCGCCTAAAGCAACTGGCAAAAGTTTTGGCCAGAAAACAAGCATTATTTCTTATACTTCACCCAGAAGTATAAGAACAGTTAAAACCTAGACACATGTGTTCAACACCATACAATACAAAGTGGTAAACTTCCCTCATGATTCAAGCAACAATGAAAAAGATAACTTGTCTACCGAATATAAGATTATCGCTCAAGCAGAGCTGCATAAGGTAGAAACAAGGCTGAGGCTTTTACCTTACACCAACATGATTGAATGGGCATTGGACCATGTAGATATCCCAACTAGAACTATATTCAACTCTCAGAAGGTAGTTGTTGGGTCATTTCAACCAGAACATATAAAGGTGATGTATAAATTGTTCGCAACATCAAACTTCGTTTATAATGCCAGTTTTCTAGTGAATTTTAATAAGAAGGAGTGTGATCAATATGAAAAGAGTCTTTTCGATTTGATAAAGGATTGGTGTTCACACCCCGAAAAGTTCAGATCCGATTCTAACGGCATATATTCAATCTCATCACTAGAACCACAGTTCATGTATATAGCCATGATGATATGTAGACTCTATGGAAAAGGCAACACAACCCATTTATTTTTACTATAGGTACCCATTATACACACAGTGGCGGAAGGTTATTCTTTCGACTGGGTCAAGACATTTTTAGATAGTCTAGCCAGTGAAATTATAGAATACCAAACAAATAAAGCCAAAGGACAACCAACTTCATTCTTCATGTCAACTTATATTAAGGACGCCATCTATTTCACAACGCCTTTTCTGCTGATGAGCTGGAGTTGGACTCCAGATTGTGCAGAACCAATTTATGATTATCATTCAAATCTCTAGGAATACAAGACAAAATATTTCTTTTATGAAATCTATAATTGGGTGATGGTGCCGATGCATACTGCTATTTTTTGTCACTCAACTCCTAGAATTTCAGACGCAGTTGTGACTAACCTAGAGAAGGTGGAAGATTGGTACATTGAGGCACACTTCTCTTATATCAGAGTTTTCGGTTGTTCATTTCCCCTCTATTCTCTACCAAAATTTCTACCAGACCGACTAGTGTACCGCAAGGTCGCACGACAAACTATACTCGGCAGGATTAACAAAGAACTTAAAGCAGTGGATAAAAAGGTATGGCCATATTTTCCCTTATAGATTGGTGCATTTTCTTTATTAGATTTCGGCCATTCTAGAGTGGAGGCTACATCCTTAGAAGAAATTAAACCAGTTAACATTGAATTCAAGAAACATGACCCGTAAAGGGTCGTGGGTAATCATATGGCCAGTTGTAATCTAAAAAAATATGAACTTGAGGAGTCCCCTGAAGACGAAATGTTCTGAGGGGTAAAATCTTACCAAGAATATCTAAGTCAAGTTCGAGCTCTACCACCTAGTGAAATGGTTGAGTTTTACAATTTCCAAAAACACCGAAGAAGTATTCTTTCGAACATATTACAAGGGGAAAACCTAATGCCTCCTGTTGCACAGTAAACAAAAACCCATAACCCAGAAGTCGGGAGCTTTAGGAAACAAGAAGCCCCAGAAAACCCAGATAGTTCTGAGATCTCGACTCAGAAAAAGGATATCCCAACAACAAAGGTATTTGATGAACAATCTAAAGATCAATCAGAAACATTAAAAAAGTAAGGAGAAGATAAGCCATTGTCTCCACCTGATAAATCAACTATAGATGGAGCTAGAAATCAGTTATCCACAAAAATTGACAGCCCCATTGAGGCTATCACGCCATTACAGTTCACCAGAGGAAACACTAATGTAGAGGTAATATTCATAGGGGATCTCACGCATATCCCTATTGAATAAATACCTCCTACCGATTTCTTTTTCAGTAAGAAAAGGAAAGTTGTGGTAAAGAAAGAAATGCACCAGAAAGAGGGTGCAATGGTCAAAAACCCCAGAGTATTATTGGATGGACAAATTTTGGAAGATGAAGACTTTGCTACAGAGGTAGCAGTCTCTTTGGGATCTTTTGCAACATATAACCTATTCTCAATTGATAATTTGAAAGAAAGTTTGAAGCAGAGAAATCAGATGATAAGTCAGTTGCCAGATCAAATAAGGAATACTGAGAAGAATATCAGAGATGAGGTCAATAAAGGACTTGAAAAGGCTAGATCTGTCGATAGACAAGAAATCCAATTACTCAAGTCCAGTCTTGTCCAGCAAGATGAGTTGGTTAAACAATTACAAGACAAGGTAAGTTCCACTGAGAAAATGGTTATGGATATAGTAGTGTTCCAAGATTAAGCATCGGAAGTGCTAAAGAAACTAGAAATAACACAACAAATCCTTTTGGCTAAGGTAGAGATCATCCAAAATAATTTTCAGGAAGTAAATGAATCATTAGATAATATCAGTTTCAAAGAAGGAGAGGCTATTGCAGCCCGGACCACCTTTCAAAAAGCGGTCGTGTCATCCGCTAGAGAAGAAGTACCTGCAACTCCCAGATTGAATGTTGAAGAACAAATCAGAGGTGATATAATATTAAAGGCATGGGAGGCCAATATAGCCGAGAGTAAAATAAAGGCCAAAGAAATAAAGGAGGACTGTGAAGATATTTTGGATTTGCTAAGTAAAGAATCACTAGGCATTGGAAAGGATGGTTGTTCTGAGACATTAGGACAAACCAACATTGTAAAACATCAAATTGACATCAAAGAGAGCTTAAAGTAAGCTTAGATTGAAATTTCACAGCTAAAGCAAGTTGAAATTTCTCAAATAGATAGATGGTTGTTAAAGCCAAATTTACAGTTATAGTCAATGACTTCTGAAGATAAAAACATAGAAAATAGGTTGCCACAATTAAAAAATAATTTGTATCTTTTTGAGGTAAAAGATGTGATAGAACCTTCTAGACTATTAGTACAATTTGTAAGCAGGTGCGTCAAATGTCTCGAGCAAGGTGAAGGAATTACTTCAAAGAATCAATGAAGTAGCATACGTATACATGTTATATTAGTATGAGAAAGAAATAGAAAAGAACCAAGTCTAACGGTTCAAGTTTTCATTTTGTAACCATTATTATCTAGGAATAACGAGGATTCCAACTACCTAGGGTTGGGAACCTCTTGTATAAATATATTTTCAAAAGACTAAAAGAGGGCTAGATTTTTGCCGATTTTAATAGATAAATCTCTCATTTTCGAGAATTAATACAGGTACATACCAAAGACTCCATATTTCGTCACTCTTGAGTTATGTGTTCTTTTGTTATTTCATATTCCAGCATCTTTATTCATATGTCTTTGATGAATTCCTAATCACAACTTAGTACAACATCTACTGTGGTTATATATTTCATTTAGTTATCTGATTGCTTACAGATTTTCCTCTGTGTTTTCTATTAGCAAATATAAGACCTGAGAGTTAGTTAGATTGCTACATTTTATGCTTCATTAAAGGTTTTTCATATATTTTTCTCCTCTAGAAGAGTGATATTCTTTTGTGATTGACGCCTTGATTTGTTTAACAGCTCTATGTTTTTCTCTCATCACATTCATTATTTTCAAAGTTGACTCAAACACGAAAAACGACCTCTGAACTGTTATACCATTAATTCAATTTTAGGAATTTTTCTCATATAATTGAAAGTAGAAAAAGAAAATATTAAAAAACAACAGATCCTTTGATTATTTCTTTTCCCCATGACTGTACCTGTTGCAAGGCAGTCCAATATTGAGCCCAACCTCATTGATCAGACCAACATTTCCTTAACCTTGTTTAATACCATCTTAGAGACCACTAATACATAGGTTGAGTTTGAACGCTCATGGGTGGTGATTGAACAGGACATAAGTGTCCGAGAACGTTGGGAAGCTAGGCAAAGACAACTTAGAAATCAACCATATCTTCTTCTTCCTATAAGTATTGATCTTCTTGCCAACAATTAAACCTTATTTATTTTTGGATGCCTTGACATTATACTTTGAAGCCTTAAGTATAAAATCAGGAACAACAATCCTCACGATCGTTGGATCATTTTGAGTGGAAGGACAGGATAAGCGGGGAAAAATGATTGAGAATTTGATTATGTGAATTCTCGTTAGTCGTCAGATCACTTTCAAGTGGAAGGATAGGATAAGCCAGCAAATATGCATCGCAGAAAGATCGAGCCGTCGATCTAAGTTCATGATTGATGAAAAACATTCACTTCGGATCTAAAGACATGAGGATGTTACACTATGGAGAGCTTGATATTTTAAATTCCCAAAATGTGAATTTCTATCAGCCACTGGATCATTCCAAGTGGAAGGATAGGATACACCAGAAGAGCTACATCGCAGAAAGATCAAGCTGTCAATCTAATATTCTGATCAACGAATAGGATTCACTTCAGATATAAAGATATGAGGAGGTTACACTCCATAAAGTTTGAGATTGGAAAAACTCGAAGCCCTAAAATCCAAAATGAATAAGGACCATTGGATTTGGAGGACATACAAGGACCGTTGGATCCATGTTTTTGGTCAGCAGACCACGTCGGAATACCACATCAGCATATCGCGTCAGCAGACCATATCAGTAAGGATATGTGGTAGACCATGTCATCGAATACACATGGAATAATCAGATGATGACAAGCGTCAAGAATAAATTGGCTCGTGCCATGTCAATAAGTGATGTAACCAAGTTGCATCACTCTGGGAGAATTGCTTTGGGAGTTTCACCACCAAGAAATGTCAAAATTCCCGAAGTCCTGAAGGATGAAAGTCCGAATTCACTCTCAGCCATCGATCTAAGATACACCAGGAGTTATGACAACCGTTATATCTAAGAGAAGAACATGTGCCACATGAGGATCCACATCAGCAAGACTACGTCAGCAAGGACATATGGTGAAATCATACAATGAAAAGTGTCAAGTTGATTCGACATTTTAGGTACATGGAAATCACACATTCGAGTGACACGTGGAAGATACTAGGCTCATGACATGTCATCAAGTGACGTAATTAAGTGACATCACTTCGGAGGAAAGAAGGGGTTTGAGATTTGAAATCTCCGAAGTCCAGAGACCCGAAGGAGATCTCGACCGTTGATCCGAAAGGGACACGCATCAGTGGATTGACAACTTCATAAGCTTGACGTATGGAGAAAAGAACAGGTTGATATTTGAAATCTCTGAATGATGGAGACCTGTAGGAGATATCGACCGTCGATCTAATGTCAGGTGCACTCTCAACCATTGATCAAGATACAGTGGAAGGATAGTGTAAGTGTAATAACCAAAGACCTGGAGTAAAAGGTGGCCATCCATATCAACGATTGATTAAGTCCTGGCTATCATATTAATCCTTGTAAGAATCAAATCTAACGATTGATCTGTTTCTACGAAATGAATGTAAACCATCCGATCTATTCGAGAACTCTGATTTCAAAGTTTCAAAAGGTTTGAAACCCAAAAGTTTTGAAGGGCAAAGTGTCAAAGTTACGACATTTTTCCATTTTAGGAGAATGAATCGTGGTCGTTGAATTGATAAACGCTCAAGCGCTCTTTAAGACCAGGCGTATGGTCACCACTAGTGATCACGTGAAGGAAGGGGCTTAGAAGCCAAAGAAGCCATAATTGACTGGCTGTAACTGATAGAGTAGACAAAGAGTTTTGACTGCCAGAGAAGCTGAGGAATATCAAAATAACACCCATTGATGATGAACACATTGAGCTAACTATCAGGGATGATGAAGAGTTGCCATGATGATCAGGTAGAGGACTCGACATGAGAAAAATATGCAGAAAAGAGAAGTGAGGTGATTTTGTTGGTTAGTTATGCAATTGTGAGGAAGAGATGCAGTGAACAACCTGTAGGGAAGAACAATGATGCAGTGAAGAGCCTGCAGAGGCATAGCACATAGAATGCAGATGGCCCACAGAGTATAAAATGCAGAAGAACAGAAAGTGCAGAGTATGCGAGCAGAAAGACATTGATGCAGGAAGAACATAGCAATGTAGCAAAATAGTGATGAGACTGGTAAGCCATCGATAAATTTTGTATCAGTGTGATAAATTTAAGAAAGAAAATATTTATATTTCAAGGTGGTAGGGAGGTGCTAGGGAGGACTGGTGTCCTCAATGTTTCAAGTGGGTGCTTGAATGCAGGGAGTTGTAGCTTCCATTTGGTTGCAGCTAGAAAACTAGGGTGGTAGGGTGGTGCAAAGGAGAACTATTATTCTCTGTTATACAGGTTGGTTCCTGTGTGACTGGAAGTTGGTGCTTCCATCTAGTTGGTACTAGAACACTCAGGGAGTCAGTGCTTCCTTCTAGTGGGTGTTAGAGAAACTAGAGAGTTGGTTCTCTCAACAAGTTGTTGCTTGTAAAACAAAGGTTGTAGCGTCAAGAGGAGTTGGAGCTCATAAGAATGATAATGTAAAGAAAATAAAGATTACTTATCATATCAAGAAGAAGAGGTTTTTCCCTTTATGGGTTCCTCAGGAAATATCTATCTCTGTATATTTCATGTGTGTGATTGATGTTGAATATTCTATTGCTTACTTCCCTTATTTAT
>SNQJ01S0122575.1:68818-92030 GCA_010110895.2 Picea sitchensis | reverse complement strand
AGTGGTTTTTCCTAACCCCATGGAGACAAAAGCAAGGGAAGCAGTGCACAAAATCCACATAATGCACTTACCCTAAGTTTTGGAGCAAATATGACTTTGCGTTAACAGAGTAAAGACAATGCATAAATGAGAGGTTGAGAGGCTGGAGCTGAGATCTACGGTTCACAAGATTTTCTGGACCCCCCCGACCATTCTACCTTTAACGACAGGGGAGGTCCAGAATCGGCTATAAAGAAGGCGCGCATCTTAACGGCTGATAATTCAGCGCATAGATCTATGGTTGAGATTGAATTCCAAACCCCCCCGACCATTTTGCCTTTAATAGTGGGGGGGTCTGGAATGAGGCATTTTTCTTTGGCGGGCCCTGTCCCAACGTGTCATCCACCTCTACGCCACTCATTCCTTTGTCTTTTCGTCCCTGAGCCACATCTCGCCCACCACCCGTCCACGAATAAACCCACTTAGGATAATAAGCAAATGATTATATTAATTAATAATGTTAGTAATAAGTTTAGTATAGTTAGTTTTATGTTAGACTAATTAATAATAAATTAATCATTAATTAATTAATTAATTAATTAATTAATGATTAATAATATAGTTAGTTTAGTAACTAGGTTAGTTTTTTAGATTAAATAAAAAATATAAAAATAAAAACTAATAAACAAAACCTATATTAAAAAACACAAAACAAATTAAATATAAAAACAAAAAATAAAACTTAAACAATTAAATTATAATAAAACATATATAAAAAACATAAAAATACAAAAACATATATTAAAAAAACAAACATAAATCAAAACAAAATACAAAATTAAAAAAACATAAACCTATCCTAAGTCCTACCCACCCCGTACACTCTCACGTCACATCCATTTAAATCAACGAGTAAGAAAAATTACGGACCCCCCTTCACCATTCAGAGTTTAACGAGAGGGGGGGGTCTGGAATGGTTGTAATTATTAAACCACCATTGTACACTTGTCATCCCAATATTCCAGCATACAACCCCCCCTAAAACCACTTACCACCTCAGGGGGGGTCCAGAATACCACCTTCTCAAAAATAAAACCGTTTTTCCCATTTTCACCCATTTTTGCCTGTTCAGCATGTCTTCTTCCGAGGCCGTTTCTGGGAAAATGAAAATGAATTTTCAAAAACCGAGAGAGTTTTTTCTCCAAAACGGCATGAAGAACAAAAACCTCTCTCAGTTTTTTCAAAGGTTCCATGAGAAGGGAGAATCGAAGTGGTCTTTCAGCCTCATTTTTCGGATTTTGGGTTTTTCTGTTATAGTCCCGATCTTGCAGGAGCTGTTACGACCAACTGGAGGTGAATTTAGCGAAACCGAAGGAGGTTTTTGTCCATAACATGTCAATATACAATAAACACCTTAATTTGTTTCCCAAGTGTCAGCGTTGAAGAGAAACATATGTCTGTTCGGACCCCTTTTTTGCAGAAATTAGGCCCGTCTTTCATGGTGGACAGTTCCAGATTTTGGGGGATTTGTGGCTATTTTTGGCCGAGGCGGTTGAATCCAACTTCCGAAACTTATGGGGAGATCTATCCTATTTATAGAGATGATTTTTAATGTAAAGGTGGTTGATTCTTGCACCCAAAAGGCTATTCTCTGTAACATTTTTCTGATTCACCAGGAATACAAAGGGACTTTTTCACAAGATTCCTGTATGTCGATGATTGGTGAAGTTTTTCTTTCTTTGTTGAATGTGATTCTAATCAGTCTTCATTATGTTTCTCTCTTTCTAATTTTGAAAAGGAAATTTAACACAGAATTTATCCCTGATACTCTGTGCAGTGCTTTTGAGAATCTTAATGTTTTCCTTTGATACTACAATGAAGAAATTCTTGAATGCTTTTTTGTTGTAGTTGATTATCTTGTCTGTTCCTTCTCTACATCATTTTATTTCTAAAAGATCCAACGTCTACATTACCTTTCTCTATGGAAATACCTTATAAACCTGTGTTTAATTTCAAACTTGTCACAGACCCCATAGCCCAATGGTCTTCTTTCGTTGTCTCAACCAGAAAACTCCAAGAACGTATCCTATTCTGCATAGCTAGCTTAATATCCTATTCCAACAAAGTTATATCAGACAGAGAGATCCCTCTCTGAGTCTTGGAGGGATATATCCTTGACTCGAAGAAATTTTGATGTTGCCTCTGTGACTACCTCCATAGCCTTTGGCAAATTACAGAGTGCTAACACTCCTTAAGGTTATTGTAGAACAACTGAAAACAATGTTGTATGTAGGCTAATTCATGGCACTGATCATCACTTATGTAGAATTGATACTCTTTCAATATAACTCTGTTTTGTTCATTACTATCTAGTCCATGCTTGTATGTGATATGGACCATTATGTTGACCTTCTCTAAGTGATAATATTGGATTTGAATCTCATTTTGTACTTGAAGGGTGTATTTCTCATCAAAATCAACCACTGATAACATAATACCAACAGGAAATGTATCTCTGCAAATTCTAAAATGATTTTCCTACCATCGAGCCACATGGACATGCTAAACATAATGTTGAGTCTTTTCGACGAAGTCCTTCATGAAGTCACAAACTCGTACTTGGGAAGTAAAAAATCATATCTTTTTTCTTTCCTATCCTCCATCAATATCATATGTGACATATTCAAATATTTTCAAGGTAACCTCCTTCCTCCCCAATTCATACTCTAATCTAGGTGGATATTGGTGGCCACCCACCTATTCCAATTGGCTTGTTGGAAACTTACTAGTTTTAGAAGTGTTTCAGTTCCTATACTTTCGGGGCCATTTTGAGGGCCTAAATGACGTTTTTTGGGGATATAGCACCTCAATGATATCCTAAGGTTATGATAGATAATCCAAAATGAATCTCCTTGATGATACCATTCCAATGAGATATCATGTGCCCCAAACAGAGATCGTATGCCAAAGTCATGCTTCAAGGAAGTTAACACACCAAACTACCCAGAACAGGGTCCACAAAATTGTTGGTTTCTCATCTTCTGGGGTTAGGGTTTTGGATTTTATTTATGTTAAAAAGGCCTTTGGAGCCTCATTATAATAATAATTGTATTTTTAATGCAATTAGTCGTCACATCTCTTCTCAGAGATAAGCTTCCACCATTCTAGCGAGTCTTTCACTTTGTATCTCTACAGTTTTGTACATTTCGCTCATTAATAGAAATTGTGTATTATTGTATCTCTATGTTTATTGTTATATATATGATATATATCTACTATTTTATTGGATATCTGAAATTTCTCTGTACATTTATTTATTATATCTCTTCTCTCATTTCATGCTAAAAATAATGTGGATCAATGGTATCATAGTAGTTTGCTCTTGATCATTTTTCAGTGCATGTCCCCGATGAGGTTCGAGTATAGAAATTTGGGTCTCAATATTATCTTTCTTGAGGAAAATCTCTCTTGCACACCCAAGAAACCATCCATGACGAAAGAAAATAAAAATGACGGAGCAAAATCTTCTATTAATATGTTGCTTGAGAAAGATCTCACACGACAGAGGGATGAAATGATAGATAATTTTGCCCACATCCTTCAACACCTGCCAATAAAAATAGGCGCGTCTTCATCAAGAAACCACATTGGAGGCACCTCACCTTTTAAGGTACAATTTAATTTTTGTTTTCCTGTATTTGAAGGATAGACAGATGCGGATGCCCTAGAAAAATGGTTAAATATGCTAGAAGGTTATTTCTCTATTAATAATTTCTCTAGTAGGGAAAAGATCAACTTCTCACTCCTTAAGTCTCTCCCCAATGTCAAAAATTGGTGGGAAATTTACTAGGAGAAAATTTCCATAGTGGAGTCTGGAATATATGGGGCCGAGCTCACTTGGTATTTTTTGTGGATGCGGTCAAGGAACAATATTACCTTGCTGGCAACTATGACGACTAATACAAGAGATGAACCACACTACGGAAAGAGAAGGGCCAAGCAATGTTGGATTTCACAAATACCTTCCATATCTTGTGCACCAATCTTGGTATCAAAGACTCTGAGTGACATTTGGTTCTGAAATACCATGGGCCTCTACATAGATATATCCAAATTGAAATGGATTTTCTGGACATCTTATCACTGGGTGTTTCTTATCGATATTCTTTTAAAATCGAGAAAAAATTTAAGAACCAGAACAAGCGGGATATTGGGTTTGCAAATCCACAACAACCAAAGTATGGTAAATACATCCCTAACAACCAGCCTTCAGAAAAAAAATTCCAAGCCAGAGGAAAAGAAGGGTAATGGAAGGACGAAAAAGGACACTGGAAAGTGGTGTGATTTCCACAAAAGCACCTAGCACAAGAATGATGAATGTCTCTCAAAACAATCATTAGTGTCTGAGATCAAAGAAAAGGAGCTAAAACCTGATTCAGAATCTAATTTAGAAAATAATTGGAGAAGACAGATCATCGACGCAGACCCCACTTCTATTGTCACGATTGCAACAATTCAACTAGAAGAACCAGGAGATCTTGAAGAGGGGGAGTGCCTCTTCCATTCACATATGTGGGTGAAGGGGACCCCATTGAATTTCATCATTGATATTGAAAGCCATAAAAAACTCATCTTAGTAGAGGTCGTCAAACAATTGGGATTGTCAACAACACCACACCTGCAACCATACAACATTGGGTGGCTTCTCTAGGGACAAGATCTTCATGTCATCCAGTAGTGTTGATTTTCATACAACATCCAACCCTTCAAGGATAAGGTATTATGTTATGTTTCCCTACTAGATGTCTATGATGTTATTTCGAGCCAGCCATATATGTGGAAGCGCCATGTTATTTATGAGTCTCAACCCCGTAGTATCATTGTTACTCTAGGGGGTCATCTCTATAGGATACCAGACGTAGTTCCAACTATTGTCCCACTTAAAAGGTGTCACAAGGTACACACTACAAAATTTAGCTTCTTCACAATCAGTTCAAAAGTTGAGCAGGACACTACAACCACTGCAGCCTCAGTCCAAGCACCTTCTATCCAACATAAGAAGGTCGAAAATATTGAAGCAAAGAACAAGGATTCATTATGCACACAATAATATCATGTAGTCAGACTGGTTAAAAAGGTCCAACCCTTCCAACCACAAGTTCATGACAACCTTCAACAAGCTAAGTAGTCTAACTTCTCTAGCAAAGTAAGCAACTAATCAAGATGCAGATTTAGCAAGGACTTTCCCCTCTCCATGCAAAACTCAACACAATGGAGATGATTTCCTCCTAAGGAGGGAGGATTTATCTAGGTGGATATCAGTGGCCACCCACCTATTCCAACTATCTCAAAATATTTTTTTGGAAACTTACTATTTTTTAGCAGTTTTTTAGTTCCTAAACTTCCGGGGCCATTTTGAGGGCCTAAATGAAGTTTTTTCAGGATAGGGCACTTTTATGATGCAAAAAGGATCTAATTGAGAACCCAAATTGAAACTCCTCTACCATATCTTTCCAACAAGCTATCATGCGCCCAAAACGAATATCGTATGCCAACGTTACGACCACGGGAAGTTGATACACCAAACTACCCAAAACGGGGTCCACAAAACTATTGGATTCTAATTTTCCGGGGTTAAGGATTTGGATTTTCCTTCTGTTAAAAAGGAATTTGGAGCCTCATTGTAATAAGCACTTATTTCTAATGCAAGTATCCATCACATCTCTTCTTAGAGATAAGTTGCCACCATTTTAGTGAGTCGTTCACTTTGTATTTCTACAGTTTTGTACATCTCTCTCATTAATAGAAATTGTGTATTATTGTATATCCGTGTTTATGGAAATATCTCTGATATATCTATGCTCTCATTTCATGCTGAAAATAATCCAAATCAGTGGTATCAGAGAAGGATTATCTTGATAGTTTTTCAGTGCATGTCCCCGATGAAGTCTGAGTATAGCAAGTTGGGTCTCGAGATTGTCTCTCTTGAGGGAAATCACTCTTGCATGCCCAAGAAACCCTCCATGGTAGAAGAAAATAAAAATGATGGATAAGAATATTATATTAATCTATTTCTTAAGCAATATCTCACACGACAGGGGGATGAAATGATGGAGAATTCTCCCCACATCCTTCAACGCCTAGCAATAAAAACAAGTGTGTATTCATCTAGCGACCACTTTGGAGGCATCTCTCCTTTCAAGGTGTTATCAATCCAAGAGTCACTCTCAGACTGTAAGTGAGGGTAAGCTTGGTAACATAGAAATAAAAATACTTGATTGGTTTTGTGGATCAAGAAAAAGAAAACAAGAAAAAGGACAGTAAGCTGTTGTAAATCAATGATGAACCATTGGGCTATGGAGTCAAGAAAACACCATGCTCATTAAATGAAATCAATCTTCATATTAGATAAAGTTTTGTTAAATAGGGGAAGAAAAATATAACACAAAGAAGAACATTCATAAAGAAGAGATCCTCTCTTCATAAATGAATCCAAAGGTACTTGAATGTAAACAGTGACTAATAGGAAAGATACATCAGATCCCCGGATGCTCAAGAATCCATTAATCAAAGGCAACCATGATCCTCAAGGTGTAAAATTGATTTAAGTAAGAAGACAAATTAGAAAATAAAACAAGAGATACAATTTGATAACATAGATATCATGGAACTTCAATAACATAAATGTTTACAAAAACAAAATATCCTCAGGGTTACAATGATCACAGGCAAAGTGCCTCCTACAACTCTCTCATTTCTCTTGCTCATGAATCCAATACCCCTACCCTCTTGTACAATGAATATATATCCATATAGGTCCTTTCCAGATCACCCATTCAAACTCCAACTCCTTTCCCAAAATAGAAACAACTACAAATAGAAAATGACACGTTTTAACTAATTTCCTGCTTTTCAGGAGGCGAAATTCTGAAAACTAGGCTTCCAAACGCCACTTTTAATTCTCAAACCATAACATCTGTGTAAAATATGAGAATGTTTTTTATATATAAATATGTTGTGAAGAAAAAACTCTTTCGATTTCTTTAAATTCATCTCCAGTTGGCCACATTAGGTGTCACAAAAACATGTCTCAAACAAGAAATCACGAAAACTGAAAACATAGGGCTCAAATATTCTTTCAAATCTCCCAATGCATGATACTTGTGTGGAAAATGAAAGATATTGATGTTCCTAGGTCTATTCTTGACAATAACCTCCTTTGGATTTTTAAAATTCATCTAATTTCACCCGAAAATCCTCTTGGAAGTCAACTGGTCAAAAATGCCAGTTCAACAGTCTTAAAACAGAGTTTCAGCAGCACGTTCCGTAGCATCACTTCTATGTCAAATAACTCTCTAACCATAGAACATTTTGAAAAAATGAGATTTTTTTGTTATTTGGTATGTGATGAACAAAAAACTCCTCCAGTTTTCAAAAAGTTCTTCCCATTTGTTCATAGTACAAGTTTTAAGTTAGTCACTCAAAATTGGCAGAAGCTTCCAAAAATAACTCTGCATAATTTAGTCTTTGCCAAAATTTTGATAGAAAATTTCGGTAGCACCCACCTGTGTGTCTGCGTGAAATTTGGTAGTAGCATCACAATCCTCATATACATCACTTCAAAGTTGACAGAATGGGTAGCAACCTCAAGTATTAGCAACGCCATTAGTCTTAGGAGATTTGGTAGTGTTTTAGGTAGTAAAATGGCAAACCATGCTATATAGACAATTCCTCAGCACCATGGCACTATGGAATGTTTGTTCTCTTCTGTATGATGAGACTAATCAAGAAATTTGATTTGATAGGTTAGAATATTGTATATTTCTGTAGATGTTATTTATTTTCTTATGGAGAAGCAAGCCTCTTCTCACTGCAAATTCTTGTGCTAACACAAGGTACAAGTTAATTTTTATATTCCCGTATTTGAAGGACAGATAGAGGTGGATTCCCTAGAAAAATTGTTAAATCTATTAGAAGGTTATTTATTTGTTCATAATTTCTCTGACAGGGAAAAATCACCTTCACAGTCCTTAAGGATCTACCCCATGTCAAACATTGGTGGGAAACTTACTAGGAGTAAAGTTCCACAGAGGAGTCTAGAATATATGGGGCCGAGACAAATTGGGAATTTTTTGTGGTTGCGGTGAAGGAAAAATACTACCCTATTTTGAACTATGATGATCAGTACATGATATGGAACACACTATGGAAAGAGAGGGGCCAAGTAGTGCTAGAGTTCACCAATACCTTCCATACGTTGTGCACCAAACTGGGTATCAAAGAATCCGAGTGACATTTGGTTCTGAAATACCATGGGGATCTACACATATACATACAAACTTAAATGTATTATATTGACATCTCATCAATGGGTTCTTCTTATTGATATTCTATTAAAATCGAGCAGAAATTTAAGCACCCAAACAAGCGGGCATTTGGGTCTGAAAATCCACAAAAACCAAAGTATGGTAAATACGGCCCTAAAAACTAGTCTTTAGAAAACCAACCCAAGCCATAGGAAAACAAGGGTAATAGAAAGATGAAGAAGGACACTGGAAAGTGGTGCGATTTTTAAAAAATCCCATGGAACAACAATGACGAATGTCTTGCAAAAAAATTATTGGTTGCCGAGATCAAAGAAAAGGAGCCAAAACCTAATTCAAAAATTAATTGTAGAAGAAAGATCATCGAAGTAGACCCCACTACTATTGTCATGAACAAAACAATTCAACCAAAATAACCAACATATCCTGAAGAGGGGGAGTGCCTCTTCCATTCACATATGTGGGTGAAGGGGACCTCATTTCATTTCATTGTTGATAGCGGAAGCCAAAAAAAACTCATCTCAACAGAGGTCGTCAAATAGTTGGGATTGTCGACAACACCAAACCTGCAAACATACAACATTGGGTGGCTTTTCCATGGATGCAATCTCCATGTCACCCAGTAGTGTTGATTGGCATACGACATCCATCCCTCAAGGATGAGGTAATATCCCCGCTAGATTTTTGTGATGTTCTTTTGGGCCCGCCATATATGTGGAAGCACCATGCTATTTATGAGTCTCAACATCGTAGTGTCATTGTTACTCTGGGGGGTCATATATATATAGGATAATAGAGGTAGTTCCAACTACTGTCCCACCTAAATAGTGTTGCAAGGTAGTATATCACACTACAAAATTCAACGTCTTCACAATCTGTTCAAAAGGTGAACAGAAGGACACTGCAACCATTGCATCCTCAGTCCAAGCACTTTCTATATAGTAGAAGAAGGTAGACAAGATTCAAGAAAACCACAAGGATCCCTTATGCACATAGTCATCTCATGTAGTCATATTGGTTAAAAATGTCCAACCCTTCCAACCATAGGTTTGTGATAGACTTCAACAAGCTAAGCATCACAAATTCTCTAGCAAGGAAAGCAACACATCAAGATTTATATTCAACAAGGAAGTTCCCCTCTCCCTAGGGAAATCAATGCAATGGGGACCATTCCTTCCTAAGGATGGAGGATTGATCCAAGTGGATATTAGTTTCCACCCATTTATTCCAACAGGATCAAAATAGTTTGTTGTCAACTTACTATTTTAAACAGTTTTTCGGTTCCTAAACTTTCGAATCCATTTTGAGGGCCTAAATGAATTTTTTTGGGGATTGAGCACCTAAATAATGACCAAAGGCTATAATTGAATCTCCTCAACCATACCTTCCAAAAAGCTATCGTGCACCCTGTTTTCACCGTAATAATTTTCAAACAAGATCCAAGTCTCGAGAATTTAGCAAAGCTACACCATCGCGGAAAAGCTTGATAGTTTGGAGAATTGATAATTTAGAGGACTGGGACATGTCTAGAAGCGTATGGACAAATTTAGCGGAGGCACAAAAGGTGAAACTCGACAAACCGTCAATTACAAAACGAGCTAGATCAATGATTGGAGCCTGTATTGGGTGGTAAACTTGCACATGGCTTAACCATATAGAGGCGGACTGGGGAAACCATTATGGTTTTTAAGATGGATGTGCATCACCTCTATAGATACGTCGAGGTGAAATGTGGGTTACCTGAAACCACTTTCACCAAAGCCTCGATGTCATATGTTCCTATGTGTCACATCATACACTCATGGGGTACCAGTGGTGGCTGGTCGAAATCACCCCATCTCATTCATTCGGTACTTCACAACCATATAATGTCAGGTGAACGTCACCATATAACGAACTCAAAAGCTAATCATTTGAAATGGATTGGCCAAGCATGGTAAATCAACGTACCTGTCAGTGAGTCTGTCAGCGATTCATGATTGGAACTCTCTAATTACTCAAGTATGAAGGCATCATTTTATCCATAAGTGAAGTGATCTCGAATTCAATCAACTCTATGATTCCTGTAAGAACGTTTTGGTGTCTATGAAATTGGGATACATGGACCAAGCTATACCCGATGAAACCGGTCATTCAAGCAACGCAGAATATTTACCTACGACCAGGAAAGAAAGGGAAACTACACGTATATTGGAAACTAAATTCCACATAGAACCTGCTATAGACTCAGGATTGGAAGTCAAGATAAATCCCATCATGAAGGATCTAATTATCAACAGACGAGTTGTAAAGAAGAAATGAACCAAGCGATAGAAAAAAGAGATCATAGCCAAAACGGATAAAAGTGTTGGAGAGAATCAACCGATCTGGTTGGATACTCCAAAGGAGGATATCGCTAAGTTAAAATGAACTCTCAAGTGGATATGAGTATCTCCCAGTAAGTTTTGGACAGTTGGCACCTAGATATGATCAACCTGCTCCTAACAGTTCCTCTAAAAATAGTGTAACGGTTATTATAAATCATTTCTTGTTTGTAACTAATCTCTAGTCCTAGAAAGATGAGAAGTCTGAACATTTTGTATTCAAAGAAGAAACCTTTTCTATATATACATTACCTAGGGGATATAGAAGGCATGGAAAAAGGAAGAACCTTCCCTCTATGTAGGAAGACCTTTGTAAATTTTGGAGCCAGAATGAATATATAAATGCAAAGGTGGATTTTGGAATATTTATGAAAATATTCTAACTGGTGGTGTTATGAGTCTTGTTTCCCTTCATAGTATGTGATTCTTGTTATCCTATATTTCATTTTCCATTTTCTTTTGTTTAGATTGGAGAACTAGAGGCCCATAATTCATCATTTGATACTCTCAGCTTAGAAATTTAGACTATGTTTATCTCTTCTTAACTGATTCAGAATTCATTACAATAATGCTCTGATATAGTTATATGTTTATTTTTCTTCTGATGCCATTCTAATTTTCAAATATAAACTCAGACTCACTGCCTCATTTAGCCCATTCCTATGAATAGTTGTCATGTTCCAACAATGCATCGTTCATTTCGAACTCCATGGCCTAAACGCCATTTTCATTTCTCCTGTTATTTTATTCAAAACACCCAAAAAACAAACCAAATCTAGCCACCAATTCCCATAGATATACCAGGTGACATGAGAGATCCCTCTCTGAGTTGAGCAAGCTAGTGACTTAGCTCTAAAGCTGGTTGAAATAGTTACCCCTATCATTTGTCTATTCAGCCGGACAAAATTTATAGGGTGCTAACATTATAGCATCGTTTTCGTGGATGAAATTAGAAATTTTCCCTAGGAAGAACGACATGGTTGAGTTCTAAGGTCTGAGAGTAGCAGACACTTAGGCACATTTTGGCTGTATTCCTTCTTTGGCGACTCCACACGTCAAAAATTGGTTTGAAGGTGATTCCATTGGTAGAAAAATCCAGAAATTTGAATTTTTAATGGCGACCCCACTCTCAATGTATAATCCAGCTTCCAAAGACTCCACTGAGAAATGAGACCCCTTGACAGAGGCATGAAAAGAAATTATGGAATAAAACAGGTACTTAAAATTGGATTTTTCCAAGGCATTCTATTGTTTGTTATAGGGTGCCTCTGCTTTTTCCTTGAACATGCCAAACAATTTTTTCTTTACCTATTGCATTCTAATGATGAACATGAATATCTTGCTATCGTATACCCTCCTCTTAAATTTGTGCATGGATATCCTCACTATATCACTGATGTTGATAAAAAATTCCCATCTGGGCCATGTGATGACCATGATCAAGTCGGTAAACCCCATAAATCCAAGTCCGATTCTCTCCCCCTGTTCTTATTCCAACATCCTCCAGATCCCAACGTAGATACATACCCCTAAACTACCCCAATTCCTCCATGATTTCCCTCCAAATCACCATGAATATCTACCTGTGTTTGATGGAGAAACTAATGTCATCTCAGCTGAAAAGCACATCCAAGGGTTTGAGCATTTCATAGATTTATTTGAGATTAACCATGATGATGTTTGTATGAGATCCTTCTCTCAATCCTTGAAAGGGAACACCAAACACTGGTTTATGCATTTGCAGCCAGATACAATTAGCTCATGGGAGGAATTGAAGAATGTTTTCTTGAATTTTTGGGGAAAGAAGAAATATTTGGAGCTACAACTTGCAAATTTCTACGCCTTGAAATGGTAGAGCAACGAAGTTATCTCTATATTTACTAGAAGGTTTTCTAGTATTTACTACAAATTGCATGAAGAGATTCAACCCACCGAAGTAGTTGCTATGTTCCATTATACAACAACTCTTCATCCAGATTTGTCTTTCCTTCTGATGGAAAGAAGACCCAAGTCCTTACAGCAAATGTTTGATGATGCCCAAGATATTCGGCACAACATCCAAGCATGTAAACAAATCCAAAATGAGGAGTTAGATGCTAAAGAACATGAAAGTGAATATGAACAAGAAATAGTTGATTTAAATATCAAACATAGAATTGACAATATCATGGGCCCTCTTGAAGTCTCGAATGCTTATGATCGTGCTAAAAATTATTTTCCACTTGTCAAAAGAAAAGGTCTTGTTCTAGCTTCTGAGTCGTCTCCTGATAAACAGGGAGCTAGTAATTTTGTAGACAGACAAGAGGATGAGTTTGTAAACCAGTTTTTCGAAGAACAAATTAATGTTCCAAGTCTGTTCTTATTAGATGACATTGCATATGATGCTGATTTTCCTATATATGACAAATACAAGAATGATCATGATATTGAAGACTTTCTTCTTCACCGGTACAATGAGGAGAAAAATATTAGATCAGCTGAAGAGAATTCTCTACCCTTATGCTTCACTGCATTCAAATTGTTGAAAGAGAATTCTCAGATTATAGTTGAGGAAAGAAAATTTGTGTGGATGCAAAGTCACACCAAACCAACAAAACAGATTAACAAGATATTGGAACACTCTTCTCAGATGCTTGATGACCCTATTCTTTGTTCTGAAGAAGACCTTATAGATTCAGAAATACAGTGATTGGTCGAATAAAAAGTTGAAGGTGAGCATGTCCAAAAAACCAAAGAGATGGAAAAATGTACATATGATGATACCAGGGAGAATGAATAAGGTTGTGAGTCAGGTAACAAAGCCTTGCCATTATGTTTTTCCTCATTCGAACTATAGAAACAAGATGGCGTTTCAAATCAGAAAATATTCAAGCATGAAGTCGAAAGTGAAGAAAGCATCGGGCTTACAGATAAAAACTCTCTCCCCTTGTGTTTTTCTTCCTTTGAATGGTTAAGAGAAAATTATGAAATTTCAGAAAAAATAAGGACTTCTGACTATATTCACACTAGCATTGTTTTACATGAAAAGGTTGTCATCGTTAAAGAACACCAACTACGCTCACATGCATTGCACAATAATTACTTAGAAGGTTTTTTCAATTCAGAATTTCAATCAGAGCTTAACCATCATATTAAAGAGGAATTTGATCAAGAAATTTTTATCAAAGGTCTTTTCCTTTCTCCTAGAACTAATGCATATGTTCAACAATATTACCCGCAAGACAAGGTATTTCAAGGTTGCCTGTCTTCCCTTGAAAATGATGTAGTGATCCTATTTCTGAACAGTCTAGATATGTATGAAGATTTTGAAATTTCACATATGAAAACTCCAAATAGTGGGGAAACCCTAGTAGAAGAATCTCGCCCTTCTATATTGATTCCTGAAAAGGAGTCATTCGTTCATATGATTTGAGATATCGAGACACATTATATGGGAAAGGTTTATGATCAAAATATGCCAACAACAGTGGATTACAATGAATCAATGTCTGCACCAAATATTTTCACGTCAGATGATGTTCTTCAGCCATGGTCACTTTATGACTCAGGAAAGACCTACTACCAAACTTCTCAATGACTCTATCATTTTTTTATAAGTCAATGAGTTGAATCACCTAAAAAAAAAATACAGTGGAAGGAGTAAAACATGATGGTTGTTTTACACATATTTTAAAAGATCCATTTGCAATCCTATTAGAAGAAATAAGTAGTCTAAATGTTTTTGATTTTTTGAGAATTATGGATGAAGTTTTGAATGAATTATCAGTCAGCAAGATTTGGAGAAATCTTGTGCAAGGCAAACAGATGGTGAATAAAATGCTCACATTGTTGCAATGCAATTTCAATTTCACTTGATTGATAGTTCATTTCAGTAGTTAGAGTAGATAGGAGTGTGCAAATAAGCTTGTTGGATAAGAATTTTTTAGTTTATATCTCCAGTATTGTGTACAGTCAGTTTCAACAGTATATTCAATATCCAGTCGAGAGAAGCATGCGAAGTTTAGACTTCAGCAGATGCTAGAGATATGGTAGGAGCAGGGTACACGCACATGTTTTGGAATCATCCCAATGGATTAGGCACTAGGTCTACAAGTTGTTTTCTACCTCACAAGGAGGATAACATCCCCAGTTGGAGCCTATGTTTTCACCGTAACAATTTTTAGACAAGATCCAAGTCTCAAGAATTTAGAAAATCTACACCATCATGGAAAAGATTGATAGTTAGGAGAATTGATAATTTAGAGGACCGGGACATGTCTAGCAATGTATGGACAAATGTAGCAAAGGCACAAAAGGTATAACTCGACAGACCGTCGATTACAAAACAACCCAGATCAATGGCTGGAGATTATATCGGGTGGTAAACTTGCACGAGACTTAACCATATAGAGGTGGACCGAGGGAACCATTGTGGTTTTTAATATGGATGCACGTCACCTCCAGAGACACGTCGGGGAGAAAGGCGGGTTGCCTGAAACCGATTTCACCAAAGCCCCAATGTCACATGTTCCTATGCATCACATCAAACACTCGCGGGGTACCAGTGGCGGCTGGTCGAAATCAACCCATCTCACCCATTCAGTACTTCATAACTGTATAATGTCAGGTGAACACCGCCATATAATGAACTTGAAATCTAATAATTTGAACTGGATTTGCCAAGCGTGGTAAATCAACGTACCTGTCAGTGACTCTGTCAGTGATTCATGATTGGGACTCTATAATTACTCAAGTATTAAGGCATCATTTTATCCAAAAGCGAAGAGATCTCCAATTCACTCAACTCTCTAATTCCTATAAGAAAGTTTTGGTGTCTACAAAATTGGGATACATGGAACAAGCTATACCCGGTGAAACCGGTCATTCAGGCAACGTGGAATATTTACCTACGAGCAGGAAAGAAAGGGAAAATGTGCGTATACTGGAAACTAAATTCCACACAGAAACTACTACAGAATTAGGATTGGAAGTCAAGATAAATCCCATCATGAAGGATCTAATTATCAACAGATGAGCTATAAAGAAGAAACAGACCAAGCGACAGAAGAAAGAGATCATAGCCAAAACGGATGAAAGTGTTGGAGAGAATCAACTGGTTTGGTTGGATACTCTATAGGAGGAGATTGCTAAGCTAAAATGAACTCTCAAGTGGAGATAAGTATCTCCCAGCAAGTTTTGGATAGTTGGCACCTAGATATGATCAACTTGCTCCTAACAGTTACTCTAAAATAAGGGTAACGGTTATTATAAATCATTTCTTGTTTGTAACTGATCTCTAATCCTAGAACAATGAGAAGCCTGAATGCTTTTTATTCCACGAAGAAACCTTTTCTATATATATATATTACCTAGGGGATATAGAAGGCGTGGAAAAAGGAGGAACCTGCCCTCTGTGTAGGAAGACCTTTGTAAATTTTGGAGCCAGAATGAATATATAAATGCAAAGGTGGATTTTGGACTGTTTATGAAAATATTCTAACTGGTGGTGTTATGAGTCTTGTTTCCCTTCATAGTATGTGATTCTTTTTATCCTATATTTTATTTTCCATTTTCCTCTATTTAGATTAGAGAACTAGAGGCCCAGAATTCATCATTTGATGCTCTCGACTTAGCAATTTAGACTATGTTTATCTATTCTTAACTGATTCAGAATTCATTACGATAATTCTCTGATATAGTTATATGTTTCTTTTTCTTCTGATCCCATTCTAATTTTCAAATATAAACTCGGACTCACTTCCTCATTTAACCTATTCCTCTGAATAGTTGTCATGTTCCAACAATGCATCGTTCATTCCAAACTCCATGGCCCAAACGTCATTTTCATTTCTCCAGTTATTTTATTCAAAACACCCCCAAAAAAAACCAAATCTAGCTACCAATTCCGATAGATATACCTAGTGACACGAGAGATCCCTCTCTGAGTTGAGCAAGCTAGTGCCTCATCTCTAAAGCTGGTTGAAACAGTTACCCCTGTCGTTTGTCTATTCAGTCGGAGAAAATTTACAGGGTGCTAACATACCCAAAAAAATATCGTATGCCAAATTTACACCCATGGGAAGTTGATACACCAAACTACCTAGAACGGGGTCCAAAAAACTGTTGGCTTTTTATCTTTCGGTGTTAGGGTTTTTTATTTTTTTTATATTAAGAAGAACTTTGGAGCCTCATTGTAATAATCATGTTCTTTCCAATGCGAGTAGTCATCACATATCTTCTCATAGATAAGTTTCCACAATTATAGTGAGTCTTACACTCTGTATTTCTATTGTTTCGTACATTTCCCTCATTAATAAAAATTGTGTATTACTGTATATTTGTGTTTATGGTTATATCTCTGATATATCTCTTCTATATTATTGGATATATGAAATATCTATGTACATTTATTTATTATATCTCTTCTCTCATTTTGTGCCAAAAATAATCTGGATCAGTGGTATCAGAGCAGGATACTCTTGATTGTTTTTCCCACAGCAGGATAGAGGGGGACTAAATGATGGATCAGTGGTATCAGAGAAGGATACAGAGGGACGAAATGATGGAGAATTTTTCCCACATCCTTCAACTCTTTTCAATAACAATAGGCACATCTTCATTAATAATCCACTTTGGAGGCAACTCTCCTTTTAAGGTACAAGTTAATTTTGATATTCCCATTTTTGAAGGACAGGTAGATGCGGATGCCCTAGAAAAATGGTTAAATCTACTAGAAGGTTACTTTTGAGTTCATAATTTCTCTGTTAGGGAAAATATCACCTTCGCACTCCTTAATGCTCATCCCCATGTCAAACACTGATGGGAAAGTTTCTAGGAGAAAAGTTCCACAAAGGAGTCTGGAATATATGGGGTCGAGCCCACTTGGATTTTTTTTGTGGATGTGGTCAAGGAAAACTATTACTTTGTTGGAAACTATGACGACCAATACATGATATGGACCACACTACGGAAAGAGAGGGGCCAAGAAATGTAGGAGTTCACCAATACCTTTCACACCAAGATGGGTATCAAAGACTCTGAGTGACTTTTGGTTTTGAAATACCGTGGTGATATAAAAAGATACATCCAAACTAAAATGGAATTTCTGTACATATCATCATTGGGTGTTTCTTATCGATATGCTATTAAAATAAGTACCAGAACAAGCGAGAGTTCAAGTCTGCAAATCCACAAAAACCAAATTATGGTAAATATGACCCTAACAACCAACCTTCATAAAACCAGTCCAAGTCACTAGAAAAGAAGGGTAATAGAAAGACAAAGAAGGACATTGGAAAGTGGTGTGATTTCCATAAAATCCCCTAGCACAACACTGATGAATTTCGCTCCAAAAAATCATTGGTGGTCGAGATCAAAGAAAAGGAGTTGAACCCTGATTCAAAATATGATTTAGAAAATAATGGGAGAAGATAGATCATCGACACAGACCTCACTGCTATTGTCGCGATTGAAACAATTCAACTAGAAGAACCAACAAATCATGAAGAGGGGGAGCAGCTCTTCAATTCATAGATGTGGGTGAAGGGGAACCCATTGCATTTCATTGTTGATAGAAGAATCCAGAAAAACCTCATCTCATAAGAGGTCATCAAACATTTGGGATTTTCAACAAAACCACACCCGTAGCCATACAACATTGGGTGGCTTTTCCAGGGACATGATCTCCATGTCATCCAATAGTGTCTATTTTCATACAACATCCAACCCTTCAAGGATGAGGTATTATCCCCGCTGGATGTATGTAATGTTCTTTTGGGCCACCTATATATGTGGAAGCGCCATGCTATTTATGAGTCTGGACCTGTAGTGTCATTGTTACTCTAGGGGTTCATCTCTATAGGATACCAGAGGTAGTTCCAGCTATTTTCCCACCTAAACAGTGTTGCAAGGTAGTATCTCACACTAAAAAATTTAGCTTCTTCACAATCTGTTCAAAAGGTGAACAGAAGGACACTGCAACCATTATAGCCTCAGTCCAAGCACCTTTTATCCAACAGAAGCATGTCAAAAAGATTGAAGAAAAGAACATGGATTCCTTCTACACACAGTCATCTCATGTAGCCGAACTGGTTAAAAATTTCCAACCCTTCCAACCAGAGGTTCATAATAGCCTTCAACAAGCTATGTAGCGCAACTTCTCCAACAAGGCAAGGAGCTCATCAAGATGTATATTCAACAAGCACTTTCCCCTCTCCCCCGTGAACTCAATGAAATGGAGACCATTGCTTCCTAAGGAGGGATTATTTATTAATGTGGATATCAGTGGCCACCCACCTATTCCAACTGGATCAAAACAATTTGTTAGCAACTTACTATTTTTAGCAGTGTTTCGGTTCCTAAACTTCCTGGGCCATTTTGAGCGCCTAAATGAATTTTTTTGGGGATAGAGCACCTCAATGATGGACGAAGGGTTTTATTGATCATAAAAAATGAATCTCCTCAACCATACCTTTCCAACGAGATATTGTGCACCCTAAACAGAGATCGTATGCCAAAGTTATGCCCCCAGGAAGTTGATACACCAAACTACCCAGAACGGGGTCCACAAAACTGTTAGATTTTCATCTTCCGGGGTTAGTGTTTTCGATTTTATTTATGTTAAAAATTACTTTGGATCCTAATTTTAATAATTATATTATTACAAATGTGATTATCCATCACATCTCTTCTCAGAGATAAGCTGCCACCATTCTAGCGAGTCTTTCACTCTGTATTTCTAAGTTTTGTATATTTCACTCATTAATAGAAATTGTGTATTGTTGTATCTCTATGTTTATGGTTATATCCCTGATATATCTATACTATATTATTGGATATTTGAAATATCTCTATACATTTCTTTATTAAATATCTTCTCTCATTTCGTGCTGAAAATAATCCGTATTAGCGGTATCAGAGTAGGTTGCTCTTGATTGTTTTTCAGTGCATGTCCCTGTCGAGGTCTGAGTATGGCAAGTTGAGTCTCGATTTTGTATATATTGAGTAAAATCACTCTCTCACACCCAAGAAACCCTCCATGGTGGAACAAAATAACAATGATGGAGAAGAATATTATATTAATATGTTTCTTGATCAAGCTCTCACGTGACAGAGGAACGAAATGAAGGAGAATTGCTCCCACATCCTTCAACGTCTGCCGATAAAAATAGGTGCCTCTTCATCAAGCGACCACTTTGGAGGTACCTCACCTTTCAAGGTACAAGTTAATTTTTATATTCCCGTATTTGAAGGACACATAGATGTGGATTCCCTATAAAAAAGGTTAAATCTGCTAGAATGTTATTTCTCTATTCATAATTTCTCCGATAGGGAAAATATCACCTTTGCACTCCTTAAGGCTCTTCCCCATGTCATACATTGGTGGGAAACTTACTGGGACAAAATTTCCACTGAGGAGTCTGGAATATATGGGGCCAAGCCCACTTGGGATTGTTTTGTGGATGCGGTCAAGGAACAATATTACCCTGTTGGAAACTATGAAAACCAATACATCAGATGGGCCACACTGCAGAAAGAGAGGGGCCAGGCAGTGTCGAAGTTCATCAATACCTTCCATACCTTGTGCACCAAGCTGGGTATCAAATACTTCGAGAAACATTTGGTTCTAAAATAATGTGGGGCTCTACATAGATACATCCAAAATGAAATGGATTTTTCAGACATCTCATCACTAGGTGCTTCTTATCGATATGTGTTACACATCAAAATGCCACACTTACGTATCTCACCCTAAGTGTTGAAAGTATCGTAAAAGTGTCGTATGCACCTTGGTAAGTGTCTCCAAGTGTCGTATGATCCTTACTAAGTGTATCATGCACTTTTATATGTGTTTATATGTGTTTTAACCCCTTGAAACCATCAAAAAACATTTTCCATGATCCCAAAGTCATATTAGAAGAAGAAACCCATCATTTCAAGACACAAAACACACTTTTTACTTGAAAATTTGACTTTTTTGGGGAATTTTTGAAGAATAGAACCCCTTGGCCATGCTTAGGGAGAGATACCCTGTAGATAAACATCCCCTTTACCTTATTTAGGGAGCGTTGATCTAGGATCAATGCTCTTTCTCTAACTATAGGGGAGCATTGATATTGGAGATGAGGTTGGTTTGGATCGACTAATATCATATGGCACTATCCTAGGATCAGATCCTAACCTAAAGGATTCATATCCTCAACTAATCCCCAAATCTACTCATGGTGGTTGAGCCTCCCATGCCTATAAAAGGAGGCCATTCCAAGGTGAAAAAAAAGAGCTTGCGGATATCAAACTTATGATCTTGGTAGAATCGTGCAAGGGTTGGATTAGGAGATCTTGGAGGATTGATGCATCATCATCCATGTTTGCAAGTGTCTTTTAAAGTTCTCATCAATATATATTTAGCATATTCCCTTCTATTTTGTGTATTATCGCATGTACTTGTCTGTTGTTCTTTCGATCTTTGTAGATGGATTTGTTTAATCTAATATTGTAGAGTAGGAGTTATTGGTTTCTCTTTGTTGTCCATTGCATTGCAGGTGTCAATTTTTGCTAATGAGTTTGGAGATCAAACTCAGATTGGAAGCAACAAAGAAAAACTTTGAAACAAGGTGCATCCCATTTTTCTCCCTCTCTCTCTTTTTGATTATTTAAACTGAATTCAAAGGGATGTTAGTGTCCATTTTTTTTTTCTATATTGGTATTAGGGGTCTAGAATCCAAGAGGATATTCACCTGTCCACAGGGGAATTTTCCTATAACAGAAATTGGCGACTCCACTGGGGAAGGAMATTGGCATCGTCTRAACCTTTGCCTTGTTTGATATTTTTTTATTGATTGTTTCTGAGCCTTCTCTGTTCCCTCTCTTTCATCAAGAAATAGTCATAGCTACCAAACCAGTCTCTATTGAATTTTCAATTTTTTACACATATTTTCAAGCATCTACAGGACTAGCACTCCCCTAGAGTGGCTACTAGGGCATTGTTTATTTGATCAATGCTCCTCAGTGGTCTCTTATGGAGCGCTATAGTGCTCTTTCTCTTTGTTTTAGGGAGAAATGCTCTCTACTTTTTGGTAGATCTAGGGAATTTTGCCTTGTTTTTCTCAGCCCTTTGTTGAAGGTATTCTACCCAGAGTCTGTACTTTGGCTTGTGACTTTGTTTGGGTTGAGGATTTGGTTTTTATCACTCTTTTTGATGTCTTGTTTGAGCTTGCAACCTTTTTCAAATTATGATATTGATTCACCTTGTTTTTCTTGGTTTGGTTTGAGTCTTGCAAAGTTTGTGGTTATCTAACTGATTGAAAAGGTATGCAAAGGTTTGTTGGTCTTAAGTTACTTTTTAAATCTTTCCTCTTTAAACAATTTGAGACTTTATGTTTACCACAACCTAGCTTGGATTTTTCTTTCTTGTTTCTTGTTTTTTCAAGACATTTGAGTGATTTCTCTTTCTCCTTGTCATTTTTTGGATTCTTCTCTGAACTTTCTTGTATTCCTTGAATTCTTGTTGATTCTCGAGTCCTTGATTGAGTGAGTTA
Organism: Picea sitchensis; assembly: GCA_010110895.2. NCBI lineage: Eukaryota > Viridiplantae > Streptophyta > Pinopsida > Pinales > Pinaceae > Picea > Picea sitchensis. Next base: position 69,848 of record SNQJ01S0122575.1, on the reverse strand, counting down.
TCATACTTGCTTCTTTCAATTCTCGTTATCATGTGAGTGCATTCTTTGTTTGAAATCTTTTTTTCTTCATTTCTTTCGTATTTTCATTCCACTCTTTCATTTTGATTGAAATTAATGAAGCATTAAAATATTTTCATTTGCTTTCTTTTAAAATCAAACAAAGAAGATATTTTCATTATTTCTTTTGGGTAGTGTAGTAGATTGCATTTAGGAATTGGGTGTTTTTGTTGAATAAAATTGAACCTCTTCTTCATCCCATATGTAGGGTTCATTGAAGAAAAATATTTGCATCTCATTATTTTGCATTCTTTTGGAGTCGACTCTAAAACATCATAAGTTTCACTTTTGCACCCTTGAGTAAACAACAACCCTAAAATGAAGAGCTTATAAAATTGATCAGACACTTTTATATTATCTCATAGTGAACCTACATTAGCTTAAAGTGTAGGGATTTGTAATAGGTTGTGAGGATAACTTTTCAAATCCATCGGACAAACATAGAATATTATGCTAGGGAGCAGTAAATCCAATTGTTCATATAATCATAGTCGGGATCCCCCTCTAAGACAAGGGTTAAACATGAGGTCGTGTGTGGGAGAGAAGCGGATATTTACCCTTTGAAATGTAACCCACATAGAAGAAATATCGTATATTGGGGGGTTTCCTGAGAAATGATTAGTTTCATTTGGTCTCAGAGCTTCATGAATTTTGAATTCGTTCAGGGTCCTATGGATTTTTCTAGTCCGCTTGTCTTCAGTTCTCTTAAATAATTTAGGACTTGTTATCCTTCCCATACATTCCTTCTCGACTGTTGGCTGTACCCGCTTGGAGGCTGACTACCAGTTGGTAACCGTAGTGTCCTATATATGTGTCGGTCACTATAATTTCTTAATTGATTTCAAACAACCAAGTGAAACATAAATTATCAACCCAGGGAAGTCTTTTATTTCAAAGATAGCCACGCACTATATATGCTCAATCCAAAAGCAGCTTAGTGTTGTAGTAAAGAAACTAATACTAATCTCACTTG
>SNQJ01S0122575.1:31133-62503 GCA_010110895.2 Picea sitchensis | reverse complement strand
ATTAGGACACACGGGTCCCGAAGTCCTGAAGGTATCTGAGTCGTCCATATAAGAAGGACAGGTGTCACGAGATCCTTTCATATTGAGGATTTAGACATTGGGAAGAAGATAAGGGATTCTTTCGGCTTCACTATTCGTGAAGTCCCAAAACGATCTTGACCATCCATCTGTGGAGGAGACATGCAGGAGATTGGGGAGTCCACTGGGATTTTGGATACCAGGGATTCGAGAGAATAGAGGATAAGTGTCGTAGGGGTCACGAAGTTCTGAAACGTGAAACCCTGAAAAATCTGAAAGAATAGGGAGAACACATGGCAACAGAGTGAGGATATCTATATTTCAAATACTGAGAAATAAAAAGAGCATGGACTAGGAGAACCTTGCCTTGGGAAATCCTGAAATGCGGAAACCCAAAGTCGCTAAGGAAACGCATGGGTTGCAGAGATCTAAGGTATTCGTGGTCATTTTGGAGTTTCGAACATTGGGAGTTCCGAGGACAAGAGAACCAAGCCTTTCGGTGTTGGAAACTCTAAAAACACGAAAGAAGGAGAAAGTCGAGGCATAGGCATATCGGCTTTTCAGAAGTCGAATTTTTGGGATTCCAAAAGACAGGAGGCTAGATGCTTTTGCGTCGAGAAAACCCCGAAAGGGATTGCGGTCATATGAGAAGTGGTCACATGGACTAAGATCTGGCCTAGGGGGCTAATTACTGTGAGCGTCATTTCGATGTTTCGATATTTCAGTGATCGGGAGATCGAGGAGTCAAGGACTCTCGACATCAGGACTCAAGGAGTCCCGGGACCCAAAATTATGTTTTCGTGGAAAAGGTCCACGGACGTATACAGAGGCCATGGGGAGAGTTAAAGGACCTATCAATCAAATATTGGAGATTCCAGCAGGGAATCAAAAGAGCCAATCCGACTCGAAGGCATTAAAGAACGATCCTTAGACTGGGAGGTTGTGCAATACCTATTGAGGCAGGGGGTGTTGCGATAATGTCACTCAAGTCTACCTCGTTAATACTGATTCACTCAGACAAGAGGGCATTCTTCCCATCCCGATGGTACCCTCTTCAAGCAATCAGATGATTTATATTAATTGGAATCATTTGACAGAACCTCGTCTTCCTTCTTACGTGCCTTTCCAAATCACCGTGCAGATTTGTGATAGGAATATTCCTAAAAATTTAATAGATGAAGGTGATTTTGTTAGCATCTTATCCGCAAATGCTTGGAAAGATTTTTGTTCCCCGCAACTTGCGCCTATGACTCGGAATCTATTGACCTTTGATAGAAGAGTTAGTCAACCTTTAGGGATCCTTCCTTAGTTTCCAGTTACTTTAGGAGGAAAAATGGTCTACGTTGATGTGATGGTAGTTCACGACCCCTTGGAATTTAACCTTCTACTCGGGAGAGACGATGTCTATATTATGAGATCTTTTATGTCCACTCTCTTTCGATTGATATGTTTCCCTCACAATGGAAACATAGTAATGATCAACCAACTTTCATTCATTTACCCTCATCTTATGGTCAACCATCCACCTTCCCTTAATGGTCCCTACATGCCATCAATGTCCACCCCACCATAGGTCAATTATGTAATGACCTGCCCCATGTGTTCAACCCCGCACAAGAAGCAATATCTCCCTTCTCCTGACTTATATATGGTATTTGACATGGTCTTCCCTTCAATAGGGATATTAGAGACATATATTCCTACCCTTATCGAGGTCATCAACATGTATTCCTTACGGAGTGTTTTTCTTCCATCTAACAAAGATCTCCTAGAAGCCATGGCCGACATTTATCCCTTGACATGTATTCCTTCTAGATAATTGTCCTCTTGGAAGTCATGATTAAGGAGAAGCTATGAGCATAGTTTTTATTCTCTGTCACAAGATCGTTAAGAAATGAAACAAAGATCTTGAGCATAGTTCTTTTCATGTGTCAAGATCGTTAAAAAATGAAAAAGTCACCTCTCCTATCAAGTCGAGTCTTTTCACTAGATCTCATAGATATAAAGTTGAGTCTTTAGCTATATCTCGTAGATGGAAAGTCGAGTCTTTATTTAGGTATCGTATTTGAACCTTCCTTTCATCCACCCTTATCCGTTTTCTCCATTTAGTATAGAGATTGGTGACAACCTCAAAGTCGATGAATGAAATGAAGCTTGGGGGGACATGTCTCCATCCTTTGATTACCATTCTGGAGTTAAGCTACTAGATTTTTCAAGTTGGGGGAAGCTTACCAACCATCCATGGGTATCCCTCAAAACCTTTGGAAATTATGTTGGGAAATTACAAGCATAGTTTAATTTTGTTTCAATCTTATGTAAAAATGAAACCAATTATGAGCTTAGTCTTTGTTCTTTCTCATGCTCATAAATACATAAGAATGTGATCAAGTATACTTTTATCACTTTTTCAGACTCATAAAGTTTGTATGAAAAAGGAACCCCCTGAAATTTTCTTTAAGCTCTTTTTAGACTCTAAATACAAAAAGATTGTCGAGTGATCTTGCTTCTTTTCACACTTGTTAAAAGGTTTGAAAGGGAGACTTTTGAGTAATAGTTTATCTATTTTTCAGACCTCGAAGACTAAAATTATGAAAAAGGGAAACCCTTGAGTCACCTTTAATTTATTTTCAAACTCTCTAAACATGAAAAACCACCGAGTTTTCCTTCTCAGGACTCACTAAACTACAAATTGAAGGACCCATATGGGAATGAACCCTTAATTTTTCTAGTTCGTTAAATAAAGGAAGAGAAACTTACATAAGGTGAGTTATATCGAACATGTGTTACCCTCCTTGAGCTCATTAAATGAAAAATAGGTACTCATATATCTGGGTGGGGGCGAAATTGAAGGAAGTGGGTCAATTTTGTGAGAATCCTTTATGGCAGCTTTTGTCGCCCTTGAACATGGCACCTGTTTGTGTCTCATCCTACAGTTGGGGAATTCGCTTGTCTCTGAGTCATACCAATTCCATGTGTCACCATACTTTTTCTTCTATTCTAAGAGTTCTCTTATTATCATACTGTTACATTCTTGGTACTCATAAATTCAATGTTGCCAAGTCAATTTTTGTGCCTCATCATGTTCAAGGGAAGTTTCACTTCAAACCATCCATATGCAATATTTCTAGTTTCTATTTCCTGTGTCATTCCATACTCATTTGATTCACCATATTACATCACTTTCTTGTGTTAGTTTCATGTCGATGATGGGGGATAAATCAAGGCCCTCCTTCGATGAGTCTTTTCCTATCGAATTCAACACATCATCCGGGAATCAAACCTAGAAACCAGTTAGTACCTTGTGACCTGCATGCCTCAATAGTAGGCCTCCTTTCCTCCGATAGTAGGTTTAAATCATTAACCTCTGATCGGATGATTCCATGAATGTTCGACCTCATCTCATTTATTTACATTCGTTGGAATGTACTAGGGTACCTTGGGAATCATTGACATCATTGGTGATTTACCTCCCACTTGTTAATGGTATACATTAATGATCRGTAATCAAGTGGTTTATACCATGTTCGACATCAAATCATTTATTCACATGGCTAGATTTGTACCACATYRGGATTGGGATGAAKCCCCTCGGTTGACCATTCAATCTGTTATCTACTTTACCCAAGCTGCAAAGGAGACCCTTTGAGCATACTGATATATATACGGTCATATAGATCCACATTGTATAGCTATGTTTTATCATCTCGTAGCTCCACTGTGTATTTTTTCATGGCTACAATCAACTCATGTCATGGTGGTATGGATCCACGTTGTATATTTGGTGGCCATATCCTTAGTCAATATGTTTCATGGATCCAAAGTGTATTAGTTGGCAGCCATTCTTTGAGTCATCTCATATTCTGAGCATAGGTATGCTTTCCTCAGAAATGGAACATATATTAATATTGTTTTATGGTTGTCAATAGCTTCTTCCAGGTTCTCCAACTCCACGCCCTTGCATTGAATAATTGTAAATTGTTTTAGCCATCAGTTTCTATTCCGACCTCACATTTTAGGGGGAAATATATTACACATAAAAATTCCACACTTAAGTATCTCACCCTAAGTGTCACAAGTATCGTAAAAGTGTCGTATGCACCTTGGTAAGTGTCGCAAGTGTCGTATGCACCTTAATAATTGTCACATGCAATTTTATATGTTTTTATATGTGATTTAACCCCTTGAAACCATCAAATAACAGTTTCCATGATCCATAAGTCATATTGGAGGATGAAACCCATCATTTCAAGGCCACAAACACACTTTTTACTTGAAAAATCAACCTTGTTTTGGGCATTTTTGAAGGGTAGAGCCCCCCTGGCCATGCCTAGGGAGAACTACCCCATAGATAAATTCCCCATTTACCGTATTTAGGTAGTTATGATCTAGGATAAATGCTTTGTCTCTAACTATATGGGAGCATTGATCTTGGTTAGAGGAAAATTTGGAGAATCCCGCCTCTTTATGAAGGCCAGCTCTTGGAGATGAGGTTGGTTTGGATCGAATACTATCCTATGGAACTATCCTAGGATCATATCCTAACCTAAATGAGTCTTATCCTAAACTAATCCCCAAATATACTCATGGTGGTTGAGCCTCCCAAGCCTATAAAAGGAGGTCATTCCAAGGTGAAAAAAAAGAGCTTTCAGATATCAAAATTATGATCTTGGTAGAATCGTGCAAGGGCTGGAAGAGGAGAGATTGAAGGATGCTTTCATGATTATCCATGTTTGTAAGTTTATTTTAAATTTCTCATCAATATATACTTGGCATATCCCCTCCTAGTTTGTGTATTATTGCATGCGCTTGTATGTTGTTCTTTCGATATTTGTAGATGGATTTGTTTAATATAATATTTTAAAGTAGGATTTATTGGTTCCTCTTTGTTTTCCATTGCATTGCAGGTATCAAGTTGTGCTACAGATTTTGGAGATCAAACTCGGATTGGAAGAATCAAGGACAAACTTTGAAACAAGGTGCATCACACTTTTTCTCCCTCTCTCTCTTTCTGATTAGTTAAACTAAATTCAACGGGATGTTAGTGTCCATTTGTGTTTTTCTTTCTTGTTATTAGGGGTCTAGAATCCAAGAGTATATTCACATGTATGCAAGGGAATTTTTCTCTAACAATATGTTGTTAAAATCGAGAAGAAATTTAAGCACCAGAACAAGTGGGAGTTTGGGTCTGCAATTCCACAACAACCAAAGTATGGTAAAGATGGCCCTCACAACAAACCTTCAGAAAACTATTCCAAGCCACAAGAAAATAAGGGTAATATAAAGATGAAGGACACTGGAAAGTGGTGTGATTTTCTCAAAACCCCCTGGCACAAAACTGGTGAATGTCGCTCAAAACAATCATTAGTGACCGAGATCGAAGAAAAGGAGTTGAACCCTGATTCAAAATCTGATTCAAAAAATAATGGGAGAAGATAGATCATCGATACAAACCCCACTGCTATTGTCGCAACTACAACAATTCAACAAGAAGAACCAATAGATCCTAAAGAGGGGAAGCGTCTCTTCCATCCATAGATGTGGGTAAAGGGGACCCCATTGCATTTCATTGTTGATAGCGAAGGCCAGAAAAACCTCATTGTTGGCCCTTGACCAAGTTTTGGGAGATCCTTGGTCAAGTTTGACCTATTTTGGGACTTCGACAGCCTGTCGAAGAAGGAGCGCAAGACGAAGTAGAGATTGTAGGATCTCAACCCCTTTTTGAGTCCTTTTTGGGATTTGGGATTATGTAACGGGTATGGGATGTTGACCCATGGGTTTACCCATGTTTAGGCCTATTTTGTAATGTATAAATAGATGTTTAGGATATGCAAGAGGAGGGAAAAAAGATATGCATATTTTTGTGATATTGGGCTAAGTGATAAAACAAATGGCTAAGTGCTAGATCTATGAGATTGAAGGATTGTAAGTGTTTTGTGCATACTGTGTGAGGATTGCAGAGCTATGTGCAAGGAGTTGTAAGAAGGAGGATTTGGCGGAGTGTGTGCAGATCTCTTGTCTTTAGTGGAGCAGGATTTTGATGCTATGTTACTGTAAGAAGCTTGACTAAAGATAATAAAGAAGAAGATTTGGTGGACGTAGCCCTAGGGTGGGGGTGAACCACGCAAATGTTGAGTTGTCTTTCTTTGTGTAATGTCTTGATATGTTTATTTATTTACTTTCTAAGTTCTTTGATATAGATATGTTTTGTGATAATAATGTATATGAATGTTAGATTTGACCTATGTGAATGTGCTTAGTGCTTGAATCTGCTAGATCTAATCTACCTCTCTATGATAGTGCCTAAATACATCAGATCTGAGTGAATGATGTGATGCTCTGTTTTATCTCCGCAGTAGAATAATGGTTAAATATTGATGAATTGTCGGTGCTAAGTTCTCTGTTAAGTATTACAATCACAGATATGTGTCCCAGCTAAGGTTGCAGACACCTGAGTCATGCAACCACCCCTACCTCTACCTTGGGTGAGACTTCATCTTCTTCGCAGGTGTTGCCGAAAGGGCCAATAGTTAGGGTTTTTTTGGTGCATTGTTGTAGCGTTGAACCCTGGGTCTTCCCCTGTGCCAACAAATGGTTCCATTGATGGGACTTGAAACTGTGATTGTTGGGAACTAAGGAAGAAGAATATTTGTGAAAATATCCGAACTGAAATTATGGAAGCTCTATGCATAGATCTGTCACTCTATTGCACAGTATTCTACTTGAGTTATAAAGCTTTGTGTTAAAGAAAAGAGGTCAGATCTGAAGAGAAGAGGTTAGATCTGAAGAAAAGAGGTCAGATCTAAAGAAAAGAGGTAAGATATGCAAGCTTTGTGCTATGATAAAGGTAAGAATAGTGAAAAGTTCTAGATCTCAAAGCTTTGTGCTCTGTAGAAGTGAAACAAGTGGAAATTTTGGTTTCAAAAGTATGGATCTAGGTATGTTTGATAGATTTTGTCCTAGCTTGAAAACTAGGGAACTAATAGATGAAATAAGGTTTGATATGTGTATATCTGATAAGAATAGTGAAAGATATATTATATCTATGCATAGAAAGAATGTTTGGACTAACAAGTGTATGCAGGATCCTAGAAAGAAATGTTTGCAGGTTAGCTACTATGATCCTAGCACATAGTACAGAAAGAGATGGGAATCATTTAAAATAAAGAGAGGATTAACCCTATGATATAGTTGCAAAAAATTGGGACATCTTGCTAAGGAATGCCCTGGGAGAAGACCCAATTGTCTTTGTTGCACAGCTATGGACCATGAAGTATTGGATTTCCCTAGAATTATTGCTAAGCTTGAATGAATCAGCATGAGACAATTAAACCCTAAGGTAGGTCCTGAAAGTATGATTATGACATAACCCCAGAAAGAATATGAGAAAGTATTTCTACAGATAAAAGAAACCCTAAATTACCACTGACATGTCATTTTATCAAAGATATTCAAAGAAAAATAATGCCTTGAAGCAAGAATAGGATACTTTGACATCGACTATGTTCTGGATGAGGAAACATGGGTGAATTTCATGACATAAAGAACTTGGGAAATTTTAGGGAAGCCTGTTATGACTCCTTCATTAGGAGGACTAGGTCTATTTAGAGGAAAGTTGATAAACCTATGTGGAAACCTCACCAAGATATCTATGAATGCCAATGGAACTTTGACATAGGAATATTTTGAGATTATTATATTTATTGAGAACAACACCACATTTACCATGTTACTAGGAAATCCTTGGATTGAAAAAGATCAGGCCAAAAGGAAAGAAGAAGAAGAAATTTTAGAGCAGAAGAAGCAAGAGTTAAAAGATTTCATGACTAGAAGGATCGCACACTTGATTGAAGAACATAAGAATAGATCAAATCTATTTAACACCGGAGACTTGGATGTCAAAGTTGCAAGAACACTAGACGACCCTCAGAAGATTGAAGTATCTATTCTAGCTAAAGAAGAAGTATCACCCTCAAATATTAGGAAAGAATCTCAACAGTGCGAAGTAAAAATGCCAAAAGAAGATAAGAATCAGAATGGAAAAAGGAATATCGAGATGAAGCTCACTAGGAAGAAGGATATAAATATAAGTAAGAAGAGAGCTAAGCCTGACAAGTTACAAAAGTTTCCAGAGGGAACTTCGCAAAAAGAAAATTTGCAAAATTGGAACTTCATCGGGATAACAGAAAAACGTCACATGGCACTTCATCATGGTGAAGCAATATAGTCGTTGGGACCAATATAACCATTTGAACGACCCTCTGAATGGGTAGAAAGGAATTTATGGTTCACCACCAGACCGTTGGACAGCGYYGTAATGGAAAGAATGGAGTTAATGAAGGCTTCTCACCCATTGCAAGAGATCTGTTGCCAAGTTTTTTATTTATCTCGGCGCACCATGCCCCGAGAACACTTTTKCTAAYCATGAATCTGAGCCCATAGACTTGTTGATTTTACAAAGTGATCATTGCATTATTTCCCTCTATCATATTGCAGTGTCTAAGTTACTTCCCRAACCCGATATTTTCAACCCTGAACGCGTATATCAAATGAATTCAGCRCTGCAGAGAAAGTTGTCGAAGAAGTTCTGATCAACCTCATGACTGAAAGAGTCATGTCAATGTCTGCAGGTGTACAAGATTCATCGATGAGGATGGTGAAAGCCTCTCCTTCGACTTATCATGGAGCCGGACCATCCTAGCCATCAGCAGAAAAGAGAACGAAGCATACAGACAACCTCGCAAATGAAAAATTAATTCCAACCATATTGCCCAATTACATCCTGCCTTTGGCTAGCACGATGAATCATGATAGTGTACCACACAATTTCGAATATACCATAGTTACTGCATACCTCCTGAATGGGATACGCGTAGTGCGAACAGATCAGGAAAAGATTGCAACACTAAAGTTCAGCGACTTTAACCTCATATATCACAAGATATATGGCATGCTCATCCCATACAAGTACCTAACCAAACTAAAGGAAAGAACTCAAATATGATCCCCCAGTCATGGATGATGAACCTCGTGTAGTCCACGCTACTGAAAATCATGAAGATCCCACACTTCGGAAGACACCAGGAAGTCAACACTTGTGTCAAGCTGCTACTGTCATGTTACCATAGTGGCTACTTATGGCTAGATCACCACATTACAGTTGACCCAACACTGATCCACAGGATGACGGGCCTGAGTATGCAAGGACCTGACCCGCAAGACTTTTATCTAGGAAAATCCACAGATCGCGCACTTGCACAAAAGATCAAGGACACCTATGGCGATGTTGAGAAGGGAACAAGAGGCTACAAGGTAGCTTCCATCCAGAGTAGCGTAGTGCACCTCGCATGTCAACTAATAGCTAGAAAGTTAGTAAGGAAGAACTGACCTACGCATGTTACTGAATTTGTTGTTTACCTCACAGGGAAGTGTGTGGAAGGCCTACAGATGAACTGGGCGAAGTACCTAGTTAACCATTTGGAGCTATGCTTTCGAAAAGCACAAGATCAGGGTTATGAATTTCATTTTAGCTGGCTCCTAGTACTCATTGCCTTTTTTTCCTGGGAGATGCCAGAGGGAGCGACCTTCCCCGACATAGATCCGTTCGAACTGCTTCTTGTGAAGTTCGCTACCCTGTGGTATTAAAAAGATATGAAAAAACAGTGGCATTTGAATGATGTGTCCCATACATACTATCTCCAACTAAAGCAATCCATCGAAGTTGAGCCTCGCATGAATCCAAACACCTAACAGAGGTTCCGACCAATGATGAGGTTCAACACAGCTCGACACTTCACCTACATTACAATGTGGGCAGATCAACATAAAGAGTAGCTCCAAAAATATTATAAGATTACAGAAGAATACCTGGAGGAAATCACTAAGGAATGGTCCTTTGAACTCCTTATCCCCGCCAACACCGCAGAGATATCTAATATTGACATCCCAAAGGACAACCATAAAGAACAGAATACACCAGGGCAGAAGAAGACTGAGGAGGTCCAAAACTTAAGCAACACCTCAGGGAAGACTACTTCCATGTCACTTGGATGAGGGGGTGGTGACGAAGTAGAATCTGAATAGAGGCCTAGCAAAGTAACACTTCCCAGAGACAAGGAGGATCCCTCAAAGAAGAGGAAGGCTTCCCCCCTGAAACCTTCTTCCTGGAAGAAGTCGAAAGCTACCATGACCAATATGCAGACCGTCCTCACCTTCAATGATTTTGACTTTATCATAGAATCCCTGAACAATGCTTCATTAGAAATAGAAGACAAACAAGTAGCCAAGCAGGAAGAAATGTATGATAGGATTGAATTCAAACTCTGAGAGGTTCAACAGGCCCTTCAGTCTTGTCGCGTAGTCTCCACTATGCCGGGAGAACCAGAGTTGGGAGATGAGCCATCCCAACTCCACCGACTAGATGATATAGTCAAAGCTCGCCTTCACCAAGCACAAGAGGAAATAGAACAAGATAGCCAGGCTTTGACACAAGTACAAGGAGTACTTGTCAAACAATCTCGAGATGCAGAACAGGAAAAGATTACTCTCCAAGCAAAGTTTGATGAAGAAAAACACAGATACAACAAGGAAAAGAACAGCGTCTCGCAGAGCAACTTGAAGTAAAATAAGTGGTCAACAGAGCACTTCGTTCCTTAACAGTCGTAGAAATAAAGGCAGAGGATCGAGTCACGCAACAAGTGGAGCAGCTCACAGAATCCATCCAACAGTTACAACAATCCATAGCTGACTTAGAGCTCCACGTAGTGCCTGAGACTCCACAGGATGTAAGGGACTAAAGAGAAGCAACTGCTTGAAGTGCAATTGAGAGAATAAAATCCCTTACTATGGAATGTAAGGAAATTACTGATCATAGTGCCCAAACCTACGAGCAACTCACAGAGAATCTAGAACTAAAGGCACTGGAGTTGCAGCTCTAGGAGTTGAAGTATCAAGCCAAAATGATATAGGCACAGCTAAAGCTCGTGTCAGCTATGGAAAGAATGAAGCACTCCCAAGAACAACACACCGCCCAACAGTAGATCCACACTGTCCAGAGAAGAGTTATGGAAGTAACTCAAAGGCTCCAACCTGTACAAGATAATTCCTACCAATTGTTCATAGAAGTCAAAAGCCAAGGAGCAGAACTGGAGCAGGTTGTTATTGCAGTTGAACAGTGCCTGGAGGGACCTGTGAACAAGGTAGTCATCCAACAGTTCATTGAACAAGAGGCCATGGCACAACAACAAGTTGAAGAATCTCAAGCCAAGATCGAGGCTTTCAAAGCAGAACTACCCAGATCAGAGTGACTTGGGATGAGTCACAGGTGAGTGTTGGGGGCCTGTTGGCCCTTAACCAAGTTTTGGGAGATACTTGGTCAAGTTTGACCTATTTTGGGACTTCGCCAGCCTGTCGAAGAAGGAGCACAAGATGAAGAAGAGATCATAGGATCTCGGCCCCTTTTTGGGTCCTTTTTGGGATTTGGGATTATGTAACGGGTATGGGATGTTGGCCCATGGKTTTACCCATGTTTAGGACTATTTTGTAATGTATAAATAGATKTCTAGGCTATGCAAGAGGAGGGAAAAAAGATATGCATATATGTGTGATATTGGGCTAAGTGCTAAAACAAATGGCTAAGTGCTAGATCTATGAGATTGAAGGATTGTAAGTGCTTTGTACATACTGTCCGAGGCTTGCAGAACTATGCGCAAGGAGTTGTAAGAAGGAGGATATGGCAGAGTGTGCAAAGATATCCTGTCTTCTACGGAGTAGGATTTTGATGTTATGTGCCTGTAATAATCTTGACCAAAGATAATAAAGAAGAAGAGTTGGTGGATGTAGCCCCAGGGTGGGGGTAAGCCAAGTAAATGTTGAGTTGTCTTGCTTTGTGCAATGTCTTGATATGTTTATGTCTTTACTTGCTAAGTGCTTTGATATAGATATGTTTTGTGCTAATAATGTATATGAATATTAGATCTGACCTATGTGAATGTTCTTAGTGCTTGAATCTTCTAGATCTAGTCTACCTCTCTATGATAGTGCCTAAATACATCAGATCTGAGTGAATGATGCGATGCTCTCTTTTATCTGCGCAATAGAATAGTGGTTAAATATTGATGAACTTTCAGTGCTAAGTCCTTTGATAAGTATTACAATCACAGATATGTGTCCCAGTTAATGTTGCAGACACCTGATTCCTACAACCACCCCTACTTCTACCTCGGGTGAGACTTCATCTGCTTCGCAGGTGTTGTCGAAAGGGCCAGTAGTTAGGGTTTTTTTGGTGTGCTATTGTAGCGTTGAACCCTGGGTCTACTGTGCCAACACTCATCTCAGAAGGGGTCAACAAATAGTTGGGAATGTTGACAACACCACACTCACAACCATACAACATCATGTGGCTTCTCTAGGGATGAGATCTTCATGTCATCCAGTAGTGTCGATTATCATACAACATCCATCCCTTCAAGGATTAGGTATTATCCCCATTGGATGTTTGTGATGTTCTTTTGGGCTAGCCATATATGTGGAAGCGCCATGTTATTTATGAGCGTCGACCTCGTAGTGTCATTCTTACTTTGGGGGCTCATCTCTATAGGATACCAGAGGTAGTTCCAACTATTGTCCCACCTAAATATTTCTGCAAGGTAGTATCTCAGGACTCACACTACAAAATTCAACGTCTTCACAATATGTTCAAAAGGTGAATAGAAGGAAATTCAACCACTCTAGCCTCAGTCCAAGCATATTCTATCCAGTAGAAGCATGTCAATAAGATTGAAGAAAATAAGAAGTATTCCTTCTGTACACAGTCATCTCATGTAGCCGGACTGGTTAAAACTTTGCACACCTTCCAACCATAGGTTTGTGACAGTCATCAACAATCTAAGCAGTGCAACTTCTCCAGCAAGGAAAGTAACTCATCAAGATGCAAATTCAACAAGCACTTTCCCCTCTCCCATGGGAACTCAAAGAAATAGAGAAAATTTCTTCCTAAGGAGGGAGTATTGATCCGAGTGGATATATATGGCCACCCACCTATTCCAACTAGCTCAACAGTTTATTGGCAACTTACTAGTTTTAGTAGTTTTTCGGTTCCTAAACTTCCAGGTCCATTTTGAGAGACTGAATGAATTTTTTTCAGGATTGAGCACCTTAGTGATGGACAAAGCCTCTAATTAAGCACCCAAAATAAATCTCTTCAACCATACCTTTCCAACGATCTATCGTGTGCCCAAAACAAAGATCGTATGCCAAAGTTACGCCCTTGGGAAGTTGATACACCAAACTACCTAGAACATGGTCCACAAAACTATTGGATTTTCATCTTCTGGGGTTAGGTTTTTAGATTTTATTTATGTTAAAAGGAATTTGGAGCCTCATTGTAATAATCATATTCTTGCAAATGCAATTAGCCTTCACATCTCTTCTTAGAGATAAAATTCCACCATTCTAGAGAGGCATTCACTCTGTATTTCTACAGTTTTGTACATTTCGCTCACTAATAGAAATTGTGTATTATAATATCTCTATGTTTATGATTATATCTCTAATATATCTCTTCTATATTATTGGATATATGAAATATCTTTGTACATGTATTTATTATATCTTTGCTCTCATTTCCTGCCGAAAATAATCCAGATCAGTGGTATCATAGCAGGCTGCTCTTGATTGTTTTTTAGTGTATGTACCCAACGAGGTCTGATTATAGAAAGTTGGGTCTCGAGCTTGTCTCTCTTGAAGAAAATTTCTCTTGCATGCCCAAGAAACCCTCAATGGTAGAAGAAAATAAAAATGACGGAGAAAATATTTTATTAATTTGTTGCTTGAGAAATCTCTCACGCAACATAGGGACGAAATGATGGAGAATTTTTCCCACATCATTCAACACCTGTTGATAACAACAGGCATGTCTTCATCAAGCGGCCACTTTGGAGGAACATTTCCTTTAAATGTATAAATTAATTTTTATATTCCTATATTTAAAGGATAGATAGATGCAGATTCTTTAGAAAAATGGTTAAATCTTCTAGAAGGTTATTTCTCTGTTCATAATTTCTCCGACAAGGAAAATATCACCTTTTCACTCCTTAAGGCTCTCCCCCACCTCAAACATTGGTGAGAAACTTACTGGGAGAAAATTTCCATAGAGTATTCTGGAATATATGGGGCCGAGCCCACTTGGGATTTTTTTGTGGATGCAGTCAAGGAACAATATTACCATGTTGGACTATGATGACCAATACATGAGATGGACCAAACTATGGGAAGAGAAGGGACAAGAAGTGGCATATTTCAGCAATACCTTCCATACCTTGGGCACCAAGTTGGGTATCAAAGACTACGAGAAAAATTTGATTATGAAATATCGTGGGGTTGTACACAGATACATCCAAACGGAAATGTATTTTTTGGCATATCATCATTGGGTGCTACTTATCGATATGTTGTTAAAATTGAGTAGAAATTTAAGCACCAGAACAAGTGGGAGTTCAAGTCTACAAATATACAACAACCAAAGTATGGTAAAGACGACCCTAACAATGAGCCTTCAGAAAACCAGTCCAAGCCACAAGAAAATAAGGGTAACAAAAAGATGAAGAAGGACACTGGAAAGTGGTGTGATTTCCACAAAATACCTTGGCACAACACTGTTGAATGTCTCTCAAAACAATCATTGATGGCGAAGATCAAAGAAAAGGAGTTGAACCCTGATTCAAAATAAGATTAAGAAAATAATGGAAGAAGGAATATCATCGACGCAAACCCCACTGCTACTATAGCAACCACAACAATTCAACCAGAAGAAACAATAGATCCTAAAGAGGGGGAGCGTCTATTCCATTCACATATGTGGGTGAAGGGGACCCCATTGCATTTCATTGTCAATAATGGAAGCCAGAAAAACCTCATCTCAACAGAGGTCATCAAACAATTGGGATTGTCGACAACACCACACCTGTAGTTTTGGGTATGTGTTATATTCTTTGTGTAGGGGAGTTTGAGGGGGGGTGCAGGGGCAATGCCCCCGAGAAATTTTTTTCTAGCTTGGGAAACATGTCACATAGTTACGTGGTTTTTCGGCATATGGTTTCTTTGTCGATGGTTTTCTATTTCCAGTTAAGGAATTAGGGTTGTTGACTAATCCAAGTCATTGGGTTAGGGTTTCAGATTTCGTTGGATCCTATATGTATATTTTATTGTAAACAATGTATCATGATGAATGAATATAGAATATGTTATTTTTCCCAGTTTGGGTTTCTAGGGGAAAAATATCTGTGTAATGTTTGTATTTTCCATTGCATATTTTCTGTTCTTTTACTGAAAATTTGTTTCCAGTAAATATTGTACAAGGTTAAAATCTACATTTGGTATCAGAGCTTTGTTGGCTTTAGGGGGACACCTTTGTGGTAGAGGTTTTGGCTCGAGACTATGATAATCCTTGTTATAGTGGGAGATATGTGGTATTGAGTTTTCAGGTGAAAAGAAATGGCTAGCAATTCGAAGATGGAGATGGAGACGTTTAATGGGAAAAATTTTGAGTTGTGGAAGATAAGGATGGAAGATCTATTGGTGGATAGAGATCAATGGATCATGGTATATCCAGGTACGACACCTAGAGGAACTTCAACAGATGACTGGAAAAATTTGGATCGGAAGGAAAAGAGAACAATCCGACTGTGGCGCTCAGATTCAGTATTACTGAAAGAGTCAGAGGAAGCTATATCCAAGGATTTATGGGAAAAGTTTGGGAAGTTGTATCGTTCTAAGTCCCTATTAAATAAATATTCCTAAGAAAGAAGTTGTATTACCTGAGGATGAGAGATGGATACTCGGTCGCAAAGCATTTGAATGCCTTCAATACTGTGGTAATTCAGTTAGTATCTGTTGAGATTAAAATTTCATATGAAGATAAATGTATCAGTTTACTATGTTCTTTACTAGACTCATGGGATAGTATGTTTTTGGCCATAGGTAGTAATACAATTGCCTTGAAGTTTGATGAAGTGGTCTCATCCTTGTTGTTGGAGGAGATGAGACGAAAGAATATGGAAGGACATAGCACAGATGCATTATTTGAAAGAGGGTGTTCCCAAAAAAGAAATAGATCTAATTTCTCAAGTGGGAGAACTAAGTCTAAGGGTAGACCTAAATCTCCCAAAATTTTTGTAAAGGTATGTTGGATATGTGGAAAAGAAGAGAACTACAAGAAGCAGTGTAGATACAAAGTTGAGAAAAAGAATGGATTTGAATAATCTCCTTCTATAGAAGAAAAGACCTCCAAGGAATAAGGAGGGGATGTGTACTTGGATTCTTCAAGAACACATGGAGATCATGAGGCATGGTTGGTTGAATCTGGTGCATCCTTTCATATGACTCCCCACAAGGAGTGGTTTTGTGAATATGAAAGGTATGATGGAGGTAATGTTTTCTTAGATGATGATTTGAAAACCAGAATCATAAGACGAGGAAAATTGAAGTTGAGGATCATAGATGGAAGGATTAGAACATTTCCTGGTGTTCTACGCATCCCAGGTTTGGCCAAAAATTTGATTTATGTAATAAAAATGGACGATGCAGGGGTAAAAAAAATATTTGAAAAGGAAACCTACAGGATGGTTTGAGGAGAAATGGTGTTGTTCAAGGGAGTTCGGTTTGGAACTCTCTATAATATGCAATGAAGCACTATTAGTGATGGGTGTAATAGTTCCATTGTTCCTGATATTGGAGTTGAAGAAGAAAGAAATCCTATAGTATCTGGAGAAAAGGTTATGTTGTGGCATCAAATACTGGGGCATATCAGAGAGAAGGGTCTTCAACTACTACACGATAAAGGTATGGTTGAAGGTATGTCTAACTACTCTATGAATTTTGATTTCTATGAACATTTTCTATATGGGAACTAGAATCGGGTAAGACTCCCCTCTGGTGCAACGAGGGCAGAAGGAATTTTACAGCTAGTTCATAGTGATGCTTTTGGACCTGTGTTGGTCCCATCATTGGGAAAATATATGTACTATGTCTCATTTATAGATGACTTCTTGAGTAATACTTGGATATATTTCCTTAAGAAGAAATCTGAATTCTTTGTTAGGTTTAAAGAGTTTAAGGCTCTTATTGAGAATCAAACAGAGAAAAGAATTAAGGTTTTGAGGATAGATAATGGAGGAGATTTATGCGGGAATGAATTTGAATAATTTTGTAAGAAGTGTGGTATTGCAAGGAAAAAGACTACTCCATACACACCTCAACATATTGGAGTTGCAGAAAGGATGAAAAATACATTGATGGAAAAAGTAAGGTGCATGTTGAGTGGTGCCAAGTTATGGTAACAATTCTAGGCAGCGGCAGTGGGTACTGCATGTTACCTAGTCAACAGATCACCCTCATTAGTGTTGGATGAGAAGACTCCACAAGAGGTATGGACTGGTAAGGAACCTTCTCTCACACATCTCAAGGTATTTGGTTGTGATGCATATGTTCATGTTCCAAAGGAAAACGAGAGTAAGCTAGATAAGAAAGTTGAAAAGTGTATCTTTATTGGATATAAAGATGGTCTCAAAGGTTATAAGCTTTGGAACCCAAAAACTAAGAAGGTAGTGTATAGACGAGATGTGGTATTTAGATAAATGAAGGATGTTGTTAAACAGGAATTCCTACCAAGTAAGGAAGAACTAGAGAAAATAGAGTTTGATTTAAAGGATGATGATTTAGACTCTACAAAAGAACATGAATCAGAAGAATAAGATCCTCATACTCCATTATTGAGGAGATCGATTCGAGAAAGAAGGATACCAGAAAGGTATACTCCATCTGAATTTCATTCAAATTTTTCTTTGTCTATTACTGATGATGATCCTAGAACTGTCAGGGAGGCAGTCGATTCAAAGAATGGAAATCTCTGGAAAAGGGCCATGGATGAAGAAATGGCATCTTTGGATAAGAATGAGGCTTGGGATCTAGTGGAGTTTCCGAATGGAATAAATACCATTGGTAGAAAATGGGTATTTAAAAAGAAGCCGAATGTAGAAGGAAAAGTGGAGAAATACAAATCTTGGTTAGTAGAAAAGGGTTATTCCCAGGTTGAGGAAATTGATTTTGGTGAGATTTGTTCTCTTGTTTCCAATTTAACCTCTATAAGATTTATGTTATATGTTGCTGCTGCATTTGATTTTGAAGTAGAACAAATGTATGTGAAGACAACATTCCTACATGGGGATATGGAAGAAGAAATCTATATGAAGCAACTAGAAGGTTATACTATGGAGGGAAAGAAGGAGTTGGTATGCAAGATTAAAAAGTCCATGTATGGTTTAAAACAATCACCAAGGATGTGGTATAAAACATTTGATACTTATATGCTAGGACTTGGCTTCACAAGAAGCAAAGAGGATCACTATGTTTATTTTAAATTAATTGGTGATCATTTGATTTATTTGGTCTTGTATGTGGATGACATGTTGCTGATAGGAAACAACAAGGATATTATCCAGGATGTGAAAACTTAGTTGTCCTCTAAATTTGACATGAAGGATATCGATGCTTCAAATTTCATTTTCGGCATGAAAATTAAAAGAGATCAGAAAAAAGAGAAAACTCTGATTAAATCAGAGAAAATATGTCGAGACACTATTGCAGAGGTTAAATATGCAGGAATGTAAAACGGTCAAGGTTCCTATTCCTGTTGATGTAAAATTATCTACAGATCAATGTCCCAAGACACAGGAAGAGGAGGAGGACATGTCTCATGTTCCATATGCGAGTGCAGTTGGTAGTTTTATGTATGCAATGGTTTGTACTAGACCAAACATTACACGTGCAGTGGGCGTTTTGAGCAGGTATATGTCAAAACTAGGGAAGGAGCATTGGACAATAGTAAAAATGGTTTTCAGGTATTTTCGTGGCACTTCTAGCTATGGATTGTGCTACCAAGGAAGACTAGGATTTGACAGAGTGGTGGATATACATGTCTTTGTGGATGCAGACTAGGCTGGAGATGTAGATCGTAGGAGATCTACAAGTGGGTATGTGTTTAACCTGTTTGGAGGAGAAACAAGTTGGATGAGAAAAAGACAGTTTGTAGTGGCACTTTCAACTACAGAAGCTGAATACATGGCATCCACTCATGCAAGTAAGGAAGTAGTATGGTTACAAAGATTGTGTTTAGGTATTGGATTGGTACAACAAGTTGTAAGGATAGATTGTGACAGTCAAAGTGTAATTTTTCTGGTGAAGAAAATGACTTATCATTCAAAGACAAGGAATATTGATATTCAATATCACTTTGTGAGAGACGTGATTGAAGAAAAGAAAGTATTTTGATGAAGGTGGACACTTTGAAGAATGTTGCAGATTCATTAACAAAATTTGTGAGCACTAAGAAGTTCTCTTGGTGTAGAGGGTCCATGGGCATTGTTGCCCTGGATTGTTGACTATGAAACCCTGTAACCCCCTGTATGAAAAGAAAACAACAAGTGGGAGAATGTTGGGTATGTGTTATATTCTTTGCACGAGAAAAACATTTATGCCTCGAGAAACATGTCACATATTTAGGTGGTTTTTCGGCACATGGTTTCTTTTTTGATCATTTTCTATTTTCGGTTAAGGAATTAGGGTTGTTGACTAATCCAAGTCATTGGGTTATGGTTTTGGATGTCACTGGCTCCTATATGTATATTGTATTGTAAAAAATGTATCATGATGAATGAATATAGAATATGTTGGTTTTCCTGGTTTGGGTTTCCAAGGGAAAAATATATGTGTAATGTTTGTATTTTCCATTGTATCTTTTCTATTCCTTTACTGAAAATTTGTTTGCAGTAAATATTGTACAAGGTTAAAATCTACACGTAGCCATACAACATCATATGGCTTTGCTAGGGATGAGATATCTATGTCAGCTAGCAGTGTAGATTGTCATACATCATTCATCCCTTCAAGGATAAGGTATTATGTAATGTTTCCCCATTGGATGTCTATGATGTTCATTTGGGCCAACCATATATGTGGAAGCGCCATGTTATTTATGAGTCTCAACCCGTAGTGTCGTTGTTACTTTGGGGGGTCATCTATATAAGATACCAGAGGTAGTTCCAACTACTATCCCACCTAAACAATGTCGCAAGGTAGTATCTCATACTACAAAAATTAGCTTCTTCACAATCTCTTCAAAAGGTGACAGAAGCACATTGCAACCATTGCAGGCTCAGTCCAAGCAAATTCTATCCAGCAGAAGCAGGTTGATAAGAATGAAGCAAAGTGTAAGGATTCCTTCTACACACAATCATCTCATGTAGTCGAACTGCATAAAAAGTTCCAACCCTTCCAACCATAGGTTCGTGGCAGCCTTCAACAAGCTAAGCAATGCAACTTCTCCAACAAGGAAAGGAACTCATCGAGATGCAGATTCAACAAGCACTTTATCCTCTCCTCTGAGAACTCAACACAATGGAGACTATTTCTTCATAAGGAGGGAGTATTTATCCAGTTGGCTATCGATGGCCACCCACCTATTCCAACTGGCTCAAAAACATTTGTTGGCAACTTACTATTTTTAGCATTTTTTCTGTTCCTAAACTTCTGGGGCCATTTTGAGGACCTAAATGAAATTTTTTTAGGATCGATCACTTCAATAATTACCAAAGGCTCATTTTGATCCCCCGAAATGAATATCCTCGATGATACCTTTCCAATTATCTATCATGCACCCCAAACTAAGATCGTATGCGAAAGTTACACCCCCAAGAAGTTGATACACCAAACTACCCAAAACGGGGTCCACAAAATTGTTGGCTTTTCATCTTCTGGGGTTATGTTTTTGGATTTTATTTATGTTAAAAGGGCCTTTGGAACCTCATTTTAATAATCATGTTCTTGTGAATTTAAGTAGTTGTCACATATCTTCTCAGAGATAAGATGCCACCATTATAGCGAGTCTTTTACTCTATATTTCTACACTTTAATACATTTCACTCATTAATAGAAATTGTGTATTACTATATCTTTCTGTTTATGGTTATATCTCTGATATATCTCTTCTATATTATTGGATATATAAAATATCTATGTACGTTTCTTTATTATATATCTACTCTCATTTTGTGTCGAAAATAATCCGGATCATACTCATCTCTTACATGGATGCACTTGCTTGGTAATGTCATTCCACCACACCTGGGGCATGTGCCATATAATCATGACTTTTGATCAAATGTAAGACCCTATGGCCTTATACATAATATGTTGTGAATAAAGTCTCTATATGAGGACGACAACAATATAACTAATCATTCTGCAAAAGGGTTTTATGAAAAAAACTAAATATGTGTGTGTGTGTGTGTGTGTGTGTGTGTGTGTGTCATAATAATAACCATACTCAATGTGATATCTAAAACAACATGTGATATGAATTGTGTTTATTCGAACATACCAAGGCTTGCATTTATGGAAATATCTTTGTCCCAGCCTAAGTGCACTATGTATTGATTATTAACGTTTAATATGTTATTAGGTTTATTTTCAATTTACTAGATAACCATAGCATAGATAGGATCACTGAGAGAAACACAATCACAAGATACACAAAATTTATCCTGGGAAACCCTCATAGGGAAGAAAATCCAGTAAATACTTCCTTAATATAGATAGCCAATACAATTCCAAGACAATAAACCAAACACTAGAGAATATCCTCTCCCAAGCAATGCACCTCTCTCTCTTCCTTCCTTTGAAAACTGGTAATTGCAGCTTCCTTCAATACTTGCACACTATATGAGTGAGCTAAGAGAGTGAACAAATTAGGCATTGGCTTCCTTTATTTATACAAACTAGAAAGCACTGAAAGGAGGTGTCTCTTCACTGGAATGGCCGACTTGTCTTTCTGTGTGGTTAGAACCACTTTAATTTTCCTAGGGGGCGAATTCTTAATTTGCATATTACAATTAGGTTTTGACCAATCCGCAAAAGGGGATTTGGTGAATTACAATGCCCGACATGATCAATCCACAAAAGGGGATTGATATAATGAATGATAAATCGATAATAAATAGAATACTCTTTAAAGTTACAATACTTCAACACTCCCCCTTAACAAGAACGGTATTCTACAAAATCATCAGGAGAGAGAGAGAGGGAAACAACATCAACAACGTCTAGAACACTGAATGACATATCTATAAATCATTGGAATTTTTTCTCATCATCAATATCATCATTCATAGAAGGGATTTTGAATGGAATTATCATATGTATCAACATGGATTAGTATAAAACTAATACATCATCTTCAATAACATCAACATCACAACACAAAGACTGGAGCATCACCAACATCGACACTAGGCTGGGAATCTTCAGCACGGAGATGGCATCACAACATGAGGCTGGAAACACAACAACATTAGTATGAAGTTGGAAATCTTCAGTAATAGGTTGGCATCACAGCACGAAGTTGTCATCACAAGAACATCAACATGAAGTTGAAAAAATTTAGCACTAGGCTAGCATCACAACACGAAGCTGACATCACAACAACATTAGCACGAAGATGGAAATATTCAGCACTAGCTTGGCATCACAACACAAGGCTGGAAAAAACCAACATCAACATGAAGCTGGAAATCTTCAGCACTAGGTTGGCATCAAAGTGTGAAGCTAGCATCACAACAACATCAACACGAAGTTGGAAATATTCAACACTAGGCTAACATTGCAGCACTAGGCTGGCATCAACACTACTCCCCCTTTTGAGGGAGGTCCTTTTGGACTACACCAAGATTATATCGAAAGTGCTCAAAATTTACATGAAATAGAGGCTTGGTCAACACATCAGCAACCTATTCATTCGTGCTAACATACTAGAGCTTTATGGCTCCCCTCTGCACCATATCACAGATGTAATGATATCGGATCTCTATGTGTTTTTACTTGCCATGGAACACTGGGTTCTTTGTCATCTTTATGCAACTCTGATTATCAAATACGATCATGGTTGCTTCCATATCCAGATCGAATAGACTTGTCAACAAATTCCAAATCCATATGGCTTCACACCTAGTAGAACATGCAACAATGTATTATGCTTCTTCCATGCTGAGAGAAATTCTTGATTGCTTCCTACACTGCCACAATATCATGGTTGAACCAAGACTGAAGCAACATCCTAAAGTTCTCTTTCTGTCAGAAACACTTCCAACCCAATATGAATCAGTATAACCACCCAGACTAAAGTCATGATCTCCATTATAACTGAGACCACAATCTAATGTACCCTTAAGGTACCTCATCACATGTTTTTCAGCAACCAAGTGAACACGTCTGGGCTTTACCAGAAACTGACTCAAGGTGTTCACAGCAAAACATATATTTGGCCTGGTGTTTGTCAGATACATCAACGATCCAATGATATGTATGTACATCGTATCATCAATCAATTCTGGCGAAGTCTCAACTAGGAGCTTAAACTTTGTTTCCATGGGTGTGTTCATGGACTTGCACTCCAACATATCAAATCTCTTCAGTATTTCAAATTCATGCTTCCCTTGGTTAATAAATATCCTCTCTGGGATCTACCAGACCTCAAGACCTAAGAAATAGTGCATTAGGCCAAGGTCTTTCATCTCAAATTCTGCAACGATCTTCTTCTTACATTCATTGATGAGATTTTCTTCTCCAGTTAAGAATAATTCATCCACATACGACATCAATATAACATGCTCATCATTCATAACTTTGAAGTAAAGGTTAGAATCAACTTTACTCTTGGTAAAGCCCAATATTGTTAGGAAACTGCCAATCCTTACATACCAAGCTCTAGGAGATTGCATCAATATGTACAAACCCTTTTTCAACTTGCAGACATGAGTCTTCCTGTCTTCAACTTCAAACCCTTGAGGTTTTTCTATATACACTTCTTCAATGACACCATTCAAGAAGGTTGTTTTCACGTCCATCTGGTGTAACTTCCACTTCATCTTAGCTACAATGGCTACGGTGGTTCTAATTGAAGTGTATCTGGACACAGGAGAAAACATCTCTCCATAATCAATGCATTCCTTTTGATAAAATCCATGAGCAACAAACCCTGCTTTATATTTCTCAATACTTCCATCAACAACATGTTTTATTTTGAAAATCCATTTGGAAGATACCACATCCTTTCTCTTCGGTCTGGGAACTATTTCCCATACATCATTATTTATGATGGATTGGTATTATTCTGTCATGGCATCTTCCCATTATTTATTTTGAATGGATTCTTCAAAGTAGGTAGGATCCTTCTCTAAGAGATCACACATCAAAGCCATATAGCTAGAGAATGGCTTGGGTTTCTTCACTTGTCTCATGGTTCCTTCGGGGGAACCATACTTATCTCCATATTGAATAAGTTCCCTTGCCTAGGCTGGATTTCTCTTGTGGAAGATTGTCATCTGGGGATGTTCTTGAGATTCCATTATGTCATGATCTTCTATAATCTCCTCATCAAGGGAAGTTGTGACTTCCCTCATTGGGTTTGCAACTCTGGGAGCTACAATTTCTTCTTCATATACTTCTTCAAGATGGAATATTCTTGATTTCTTAAGTGTTGCATCTTCATCAAAGGTTACATCCATGTTGATATAAATATGATGGTAACCTAGTATATAAAATCTGAAGGCCTTGGAGACCTCCCAATATCCAACAAATATTCCCTTCTTTCTTGAAGGGTCTATCTTGGTTCTATTTTCTTTTGGAATGTGTACAAATACTAGGCAACCAAATATTTTTAGATGGCTTACTTCTGGATTATTTATGGAGAACATCTCTTTAGGGGTATTGAACCCAAGTGCACTATGGGATAATTTGTTTTGTACATATACTGTTGTTTTCGTTTCTTCTTCCCATAAGTGCATTGGAAGATCTTGATTATGGAACATGGTATTCACTGCTTCCATTATAGTTCTGTTCTTTCTTTCTGCTACACCATTTTGTTGAGGATTGTAGGGAGTGGTGAGCTCCCTCTTGATCTCGAAATCTTTGCAAAAGTTTGCAAACTCTTTTGAGGTGTATTCTCCTCCATTATCTGACCTGAGTATCTTGATATTTATTTCAGGAAGATTCTCTATCAAGGCTTTGAATTCCTTGAATTTACTGAACACTTCATATTTTGATTTCAAAAAGTAGACCCAGGTTTTACGAGAATAGTCATCAATAAAAGATACGTAGTATACATACCCACTAATGGAGGTTGATGGAATTGGGAAACACACATCTGAGTGAATGAGCTCTAGGAATCCTTCTTCTTTATTGTCTCTCTTTGGGAAAGGGTTCTTGGTGTTCTTTCATTGTGCACATCCATTGCACACTCCTTCATGGTCAACCTTGAATTATGGTAGACATGTGACTGCCTTGCTTACATATGGTAATTCCTTGTAGTTTATCTAGGCTAATATTATATGCAAAAGTTAACTTGGATTCTCAGTGGAGTGGGTCATGGCTTCTTTTGAGTGACCCTTTAGCTTATACAAGCCACCTTCTTCTTTTCCAATAACAATTGCTTCTTTCACGGTTTTTCCTTTGGCCCACATAAGAACTTATCCATCTATGAAGGAAACTTTGAAGCCTTTATTTTCTAAATATGAGATGGAGAGTAAGTTCTTTGTCAAACTTGGTACATATAGTACATCCTTCATCTTCATTGGGGTCCCTAAATCAAGCTTGTAGTTTGATTCTCCTACTCCCTTGATAAGGTATTGATAATCATCTCCAAGTGTAACTTTTTGGGGAAACTTATTTTCTGTAAGGAAAGAAAGAATGTCTCTTTGACCTATCATGTGCTTGGAAGAACCACTATCTATGATCCAAGTGACCTCACTAGGTGACACTGATCCTGAGAGGGAAAAGATTAAGACATAGTATTCAATCTGTTATTTTATCATCTTTGTGGGTGGCTCTTCATCTTCAATTTCATGGGCATGATTCCTTTTGTTTCTCTTCTTGTACTCTTCTCATCCGGCTAGACAATTCTTAGTAATATGTCCCATCTTGTCACAATGGTGACATTGGTAGGATGAGAAATATTTTTCTCTTCTTTGCCCTTTCTGAAACTTATGGAATCTCCTTTGATGAGATTATTTATGTATGAATTTGTTGTGGGGGTGAGAATCCTTATGAATTTCTTTCTGGAAGTAATAATTCTTTATTCCTCCTTTATTATGAGTATATAGGGCTTGATATTCATCTCTTGATAGAAAAGTGTCTCGGTTAGTTATACTTGCTTCTTCTTGAACACATTCTTCCCAAAGACTATCAAATTGTAGTTTGTCTTTTCTGACATAAATAGTTTGGATGAATGCATCCCAAGGTCTTGTGAGACCATTAAGGGTTGTCATTATAAGTTTGTATTCATCTATAGTATCTTCAATTTCTTCTAGTTTTTATTTGAATTGTGATATTCTGGAGAAATATTCCTGGATTGTTTCTCCTTTCTGCATCCTTGTATTCTTGAGTTTAGTTCTTAGATTCATCTTTTGATTGAAGTTCCTTCCTTGATATAATTTGTTTAGAGCATAAAACATTTATTTTGGAGTCTTCTTTGAATCCACTTGAGGAATCAAGTGATGTTTGATAGAATCTGCAATGATTCTTTTGGTCCTAACTGTGTCCTTTTGGTGTTTTTCTTTAGCTGCAACATCGACAAATTCTGGTACATTTTCTTTAATGAATCTTGATAGGTCATTCTCTTCAAGAATGAGTGCAATCCTATACTTCTAGGAACATAATTTTTCCACGCCTTCTAGCTTGTCAACAAACTTATTACTTGCAAACATCTTTACCTGGAGCTAGAAAAATGACCAAAAATTGAAAATCTTTAGAATTGAATTTTGAACTTACCAAGAGGTGCGCTTGGCTAAGGTGAGTAGCCTGGTGTAGTTAGATTTCATAAAATTCAAAAATTTTCCCCGCACACTTGACCAACGGATTTCTGGACTGGTGCTTTTGGTTTTTTGGTACTTCTGGTCTTCTGGTACTTTTGGTTTTTTGGTGCTTCTTATTTTCTGGAACTCAGGTACCGATGAAAACTAGGGTTTCACTTTCAGAGAGTTCTATCCATTAAAAAGGTGTGCTGAAGGTGCCAAAGAGTTTCTTGGGCTACGACGCACTTATCTAGATGACTTTTGGGATGAAATTCCTCTTCAATAAAAATCCCTAATTTTCTTGTACAACAACAATGACGTTTTTATTTATCCAATGAAAGATGCTCTCTTCAACTTACCTCTGATACCGTGTTAAATTTTAATCTATTATTAAGTTTCTTTTCAATTTACTAGATAACCATAACATAGATAGGATCACTGAGAGAAACACAATCACAATATACACAACATTTATCTTGGGAAACCCTCATGGGGAAGAAAACCTAGAAAAAAATTCCTTAATATAAATAGCCAATACAATGCCAATACAATAAACCAAACACTAGAGAATATCCTCTCCCAAGCAATGTGCTTCTCTCTCTTCCTTCTTCTGGCAACTGGTAACTGCAGCTTCCTTCAATACTTGCGCACTAGATGAGTGAGTTGAGAGAGTGAAAACATGAGGTGTTGGATTCCTTTATTAATACATACTGGCAAGCGCTAAAAGGAGGTGTCTCTTCACTGGCAGGGTTGACTTGTATTTTTGGGTGGTTAGAACCACTGTAACTTTCCTGGGGGGTGACTTCTTAATTTGCATATTACAATTAGGTTTTGACCAATCCGCAAAAGGGAATTTGGTCAATTACAATGCCTGACATGATCAATCCACAAATGGGGATTGATATAATGAATAATAAATCAATAATAAATAGAATACTCTTTGCAGTTACAATATTTCAACATTGTTCTGAATCTCTCATAGAATTTTGTCTATGTAATGTCAAGAAAGTGTTTAATACGGGGTTCACAGTCCCTAGATACCCTTCTCAATTTTAGTACATATTTTTGGTTGGAAGAATGTCAAGTGTTATCATGCCAGAAATCTTGAACTAGTCCCTTAACTGCTCCAATTAACTTCATGTCAGAACGAGGTAGCCTACCAATGAAGGCCCACAAATCTGTTGAGCGACTTGTGTCGAGGCTATCTCGTCTATGAGAATACTTTCTAAGGTTTTTGACATTGCATTTCAAGAGGTGAGAGGTTTGTTGTAGAAAACGATGTTTTATTATGATCTTGCTAACAATTGATTGTGACAAGACACATCGGGTTGCATTGCAATCTTTAGAATGAGATTTATTACCAATTATTTGAGAAGAATCTACAAGGTTTCTAACAATATGATGACTTGTTTCTACACTTTTGATTGTTTTAATGCCTAAAATTCTCCTAACTGTAGTCAAACTTCTAGATTCTAATAAAGCTAAAAATAATTGACATTTAGCAGCGTCGGATTTTGGTTCAAAATATTATTTAATGATTTTATAAGAGTGATAATGAATATTACGGTTAGGTAGTTTACCTTCAAGTTATGTTAGACCACTTTCATCGACTTGAATTAATTTAGGACATATTTGCCACATAGTGCTCAATCTAGGTAGGGACAATGAACCCCTATTCTGACACTCTTGACCTACTTGATGTGGAGTTAACAATGTTGCATTTGTTTCCCCTTCAATTACTAGAGGATCAACTATGGGAGGAGAGTGGACATGGGATTGACTAGTTTTGGAACATTTTACATTCCAACAAGAGATTGCACCATAGGAACTTATTCACCACAATGTTGTACACCATTTTCTTCTCTAATTTCATCCATTGTATAATCAACTCCAAGAAAATCCTCCATCATATGGTCATCCAAAACAAGTTGTCTTGAAGAGATACTGGATGGATTTCTCTCTAATGAACTCTTGCGCTTTGCTTCTGGTGATGGAGGAGAAACAATATAGGCATCTATTCTGCTAGAAATTGGATTTCCCTCTTTTGAAAGCCTATACTTTGACATACATAACTTTTTTGTCTCTTTCTTCTTCTACCTTTTCGATCGGTTTCTCTTTTCTCAAGGAATTTCTTTCTCAAATCCGTCGGTTCCCCATGTTTAAAGAGAAAAATTGGCTTCCAAACACCTCACAACAAATTTGTCTTTGTATTATGTAATAAGGCACAAGAAGATACAAACAATAATTCCAGTTGCACTTGGACAAATTTGTCTTCCAATTCCAAGAAGACACAAGAAGAGACAAACAACCATTCCAATTGCACTTGGACAAATTTTTCTTCGAATTCCAAGAAGACACAAGAAGATACAAACAACAATTATAATTGCACGTGGAAAAATTTGTCTTCCAATTCCAAGAATACACAATAAGAGACAAACAACAATTCCAATTCCAAGAAGATACAAACAACAGTTCCAATTGAAATTGGACAAATTTGTCTTCCAATTCCAAGAATACACAAGAAGAGACAAACAACAATTCCAATTGCACTTGGACAATTTTTTCTTCCAATTCCAAGAAGACACGAGAAGATACAAACAACAATTCCAATTGCACTTGGAAAAATTTGTCTTCTGATTCCAAGAAGACACAATAATATACAAACAACAATTCCAGTTGCACTTGGACAAATTTGTTTCCCAATTCCAAGAAGACACAAGAAGAGACAAACAACAATTCCAATTGTACTTGGACAAATTTTTCTTCCAATTCCAAGAAGACATAAGAAGATATAAACAACAATTCCAATTGCACTTGGAAATATTTTTCTTCCAATTCCAAGAAGACATAAGAAGATACAAACAACAATTCCAGTTGCACTTAGACAAATTTGTCTTTCAATTCCAAGAAAACACAAGAAGAGACAAACAAAAATTCCAATTTCACTTGGACAAATTTGTCTTCCAATTCCAAGAAGACACAAGAAGATACAAACAAAAATTCCAATTGCACTTGGACAAATTTTTCTTCCAATTCCAATAAGACACAAGAAGATACAAACAACAATTCCAATTTGACGTGGACAAATTTGTCTTCCAATTCCAAGAAGACAAAAGAAGATACAAACAACAATTCCAATTGCACTTGGACAAATTTGTCTTCCAGTTCCAAGAAGACACAAGAAGATACAAACAACAATTACAATTTCACTTGGACAAATTTGTCTTCCAAATATCCCTACAATGGTCTGGAAATAACACACAAGTCTCTAGGAATCAAACAAGAAGACTAAAATAAGAAAAACATGTCTATGTGCACTATTTTTGTGTGAAGATGTCGTGGATTGTTTGTCGGATTTGAGATAGATGAGGTACTGAAGTGTGCTTGGAACCAAAATATGCCTAGAAAGAATGTGCATGTGTTCCTAGAATGCATGTGAACTAAAGAACATGCATGCGTAGAGGGGGTTAAGGGTTGAGTATAAGTTATGCATAGGCTTAGATGGATCTAGGGGGGTCTAGGTCAATCTCTAGTTCATCGTCTAAATCTAGCTCTAGCTCTATGTCGTGGTATAGGTCATGGTCTACATCAAGCTCTAGATCATGGTCTAAATATAGCTTTATCTCTATGTTGTGGTCTAGGTCATGGTATAGGTCTATGTCATGGTCATCTACTAGGTCTAGGTCATGCTCCAGGTCTTTCCATGTCTAGCTCTTGTTTTGTATAGGTTTAGGTCTAGGTATTGACATGTCTAGGTCAAGGGAATTTATTTCATTGAAATGTAGGGAGGGGAGCTAGAAGGAGAGAGGAGGAAAGAGAGTGTGAGAGGGTAAAAGGGGAAGAAAAAAAGAGTTAGGGATAGGGAGACGGCGAGGGGGGGTAGAGAGCGAGACAATGATAGGAAGGAGGGACAAAGAGGGAAGGGAGGTTAGATAGATGAAAAGATAGCAAGGTGGGGAGAGTGGAGGAGAGAGAGGGAGGGGGATACAAGGAGTGAGAGAGAGAGGGTTATATGCAATAGGTAAAGAGAGAAGGGGGTAGAGATGGATTGTTTGAGAGTGTGATATGGGAAGTTGAAGGGGGAGAGAGATAGAGAGATAGTGGAAGGGAGGGATAAAGTGGAAGATGAAGGGGGAGAGAGACAGAGAGAGAAAGGAGGAGACTTGGAGGGGGGGAGAGAGAGAAGGGGGGGGGGAGGGAAATAGGGGGAAGGAGGAGGGAGAGAAATATATGGATGGATAAAGAGAGAGGGGGGGGATATAGAGAGTGATTCAAACATTGATTGTGAATAAAGAATATTGAATCCACTAACTAGGGGAAAAGAGAAGGAGGCAAGGAGGGAGAGATAAAGAGAGGCAAAGAGAGAGTGAGAGTGAGAAAAACAACAAGGAGAGACAGAAAGAGGTGGTAGATGTAGGAGAGAAAGAGAGAAGAGATAGTGGGAGGGAGGGGGAGAGA
>SNQJ01S0122574.1:8602-35465 GCA_010110895.2 Picea sitchensis | reverse complement strand
TCTCACCTGGGAAACACCCCGAACTTAAGGAGGATTAGCCCAATAGGACATCTTGAAACCCTCTCCAAACCTGACTTGTTAAACTGCATAACGTCATTGAGCATTTGTCTGGGTAAAGGGGGGTTTAATGCACATGTTTGGGTAATTTGATTATTAGATGTGATTGACATTGCTATGATCCCTGTGACTTATGAGCCCCTGGAGGGCGTACTTGTTGTTGCTGCAGGACTTTGCCTGGTGGACAAGTACATATGGGGGAATGATTAGCTCGAACCTCCATGGGGCTGAAAGCCCGCAGATGTATGTTGTGACCCCAACCAGGGGTAGAGAGACACCAAAGGCTTGCACAAGGAAGAAAGAAGGACGTTGCCCCCGAGACACTCTGGCAGGCCTAGACCCAGGGGGTTCTTGCCTTTCCACCTGGACGTTGACCCTTGAGAGCACATGACATCATCATTATGACCCCAAAGTCATCCAGAGTTAGGGTTTACACTTATGAGGGCAGTCATGTGCTAGTTGGTACGTGTGGCAACATTCAGGGCCTTTGGAGGCCAGACGTTTTGCATTTGAGGCCTAACGTTCCACCCTAGGGGCCTAACGTCACCCTAGAAGGGCATGATGTCACCCTTGGATATGATTTAGGGTTTAATTAATGTTATTTATGTGAAAACTGGATTTTAAATGTAATTTGGCCATGTCGGCCTTTTTATGACCTAATTGTAATTAAAGGTCATTGATATTTGTATAAATAAGAGAGAGAACTCTCATTTTTATCATCATGAACTCATCACAGAAGTGTGTGGTCTGAAATTTGGCCCTCTTCTAGGGTTATTGGCTGAAATTTTCGGTGCACTTCTCTTGGAGGTTATAATTTGCAACTTGGATCATTTTTGGTGGAGTTACTTGGCATTCTAGGGTTTTATGGCTTGATTATTCTTGGTGAAGTAAGTAAATCTGCAATTCTTCATTTCATTTGAATGGTTTATGGTAAATTTGCTTATTCATGGTAAAGATTATGAAATTGCTTGCTTGACAAACCCTAGGAGTAAAGGACTTAATTTGCTACTTTTTAACTCTTCATTTGCTAGACTTTACTAAGAAGATCTTGACTTAGGTGAACCTCTAGAGCCCTAAATACTAGCACTTTAGCGGTCATTACCTAGTCAATTGTTTCTAATATTTTTTAATAGTCTAAGGAAGGAAGATCTTGCTAGAGTCTAAATTTGCTTACACCCTAGCAAGTTTGTTCTTAGGGTTTGGATGTTGAGGCCTTGAAAAGCCAACACCTCTTCCATCCATCTCTTGTCCTTAGGCAAGTATAATCATTGTGTCATTTCTTCCAAGAAGAAAACCATCATCTATAGACTCCATTACCCTATAAAGGCACTAGTCCACTCACTATAGTGATTGATCGATCAAAACAACTCTCAAACTATCTTCCTTGAAGCATTTACTAACTTCTACTAACCTTAGACTAGACTAATCCACTAACCAACTTGCTTCTGTTGCAAAAGATTGCTACAGCCATCTTACAACAACAAATTCATCTCCAAAAGTGACAAATAAAGTTGATTAGACATTGCCAATTTTGCTTCTGATAAGTCGTTATCATTTTGTCAAATTAGAGCTATATTCTCTTGTCATTTTCAAGCATATTTGAAGAACAATTATTGTGGCTGTTACAAAACATTCATTGCTGTTATAGATAATTATTTTGCTGCAGTATTATATCAGCTTACTTATTTTTCAAAGGTTCATGGTTTTATGAAGCACTAACATCATATGGTACCTTGAAATTGCATGCTTTTTCTATTGTTGTCTTGTTCTAGGCACGTACACCTCATTTATCTTTTGCTTCATCTCTATAAGACACAAAGAACTTGTGAAATTGAGTGACCTGTGAAGGGGGGAACTTTCTTGTACTTTTTGCCTTAGCCTTCTCAAACCCTCAGGTCACTGGGGACGTCTCCCTTGGGGTACATTGATATACTCCTAAATAGAAAGGGGTTTCCTATTAAGGTGACAATGATAGGTCACTCCTTGTTATGCCAATCTTGCATTCACTTGCCTTGGGCTTTGGGAAAGTACAGATTGTGCGATAATAAAACCCTAGAGCCCTAAATTGCTAGAAGGTTTTGACCTAGTTATCTTTGCCGAAGTTTTATCCCATAAAAAGCCTAAGGAGAGCAAGGTGTTAGGGCCTAGAATTGCCTACACCCTAGTATCTTGTTTCTTGAGGTAAATGCATAGCGGGACTTAAGTTACTGCTTCTCCTATGCATTCTCCCTCTTAGACTTTTGTGCATTATCAAAATTGAATTGTAGCCTTTGAAGAAGCCGTCCATTTGACTCCATAAGCCCCAAAAGGCACTAGTTCTTGCCTCTCTCTTGTTGAAAGATTGATTAAACACTCAAACACTCTTCTCCTAAGCTTTTACTAACTATTTCTAACCCTAGTTTAGCTTAGATCACTAACTTATTTGCTGCTGTTATAAATGACTGCTACAGCCATCTAAATGCACCAAATTTTCTGCATATTTGACTTTGAATGCTAGCTAAACACTTCAGAAGTTGCTTATGACATTTGATTATCATTCTGCTTAGTAAATGCTATCTTTTTACTGTCTTTTCAAGCAATTTTGAGGAGTATTTGTTGTAGTTGTTACATTTTATCAATTGCTGTTGTAAACTTACGAATTGCTGCAAATTCATATCAGCTAGCACTTATTGTCACTGTCCATTGTCTCTTGAGATGTTATTATCATATTTGTACTTGGAATTATTGTATATGCTTGCTATATTGTCTTGTTCCGGGCAGGTACATCAAACACTTCATTAACCTCATTTTTGGGACATGGATCTAGTGACTTTGGTAACCAGTGAGAGGAGGGGGGGGATATATCTTGAACATAACCCTAATTCTCTAGCCCTTTAGGTTATCGAGGACTCCTCCCCTAGGGTAGACCTTGCCTATCCCTAGAAAGTGGGGATTTCCTATTAAGGTGACAATGATAGGATATCCTGTTTGTTACGCCAATCTCCTTCACTTGCCTTGGGCTTTGGGCAAGTATAGATTGTGTGATAAAAAACCCTAAATCCAAAACTCTAGATTTCTAAACTGATCAAGGGCTGAGATTAGATCTCACCTTCTACTTAGATCTAACTGCTTGGATTTAATTAACTCACTTAAGTTATTAATGCCAAAAACTTAGGAATTTAACTTAATTAAACTCACATTAATTAAAAAGGTCCTTCACTTTAATTATTAACTCATCAAGTGATTTTCTTAAGGTTCTAAGAGTTAATAAGGACACATTCTACATGCTAGACACCAAGCCTATGTGGAAGTACTTGTCCGATGCTAAATGCATTAACATACCCTAACTATCTTCGGTTCCATTTCGTGTGTGTTTAGTGCATTGAACTGAGGTTGGTTGGGATGTGGTCTATCCATAGGCCAGTGGGGGTCTTACCCTAGCTAGCACAAGTTCCATTTGTGTGTGTGTTTAGTGCATTGAACTGAGGTCAGTTGGGATGTGGTCTCTTTGTAGGTCAGTGGGGGTCTTACCCTAGCTAACCTGAATTCCATTTTGTGTGTGTTTAGTGCATTGAATTGAGGTCGGTTGGGATGTGGTCTATCCATATGCCAATGGGGTCTTACCCTAGCTAGTTGGGGTTCCATTTTGTGTGTGTTTGGTGCATTGAACCGAGGTCGGTTGGGATGTGGTCTGTTCGTAGGCCAGTGGGGGTCTTAACCTAGCTAGCTTAGGTTCCATTTTGTGTGTGTTTAGTGCATTGAACCAAGGTTAGTTGGGATGTGGTCTATCCGTAGGCCAGTGGGGGTCTTACCCTAGCTATCCTGCGTTGCATTGTGTGTGTTTAGTGCATTGAACCAAGGTCGATTGGGATGTGGTCTATCCATAGGCCAATGGGGGTCTTACCCTAGCTAGCCTGGGTTCCATTTTGTGTGTGTTTAGTGCATTGAACTGAGGTTGGTTGGGATGTGGTCTATCTGTAGGCTAGTGGGCGTCTTACCCTAGCTAGCCCGAGTTCCATTTTGTGTGTGTTTAGTGCATTGAAGCAAGGTCAGTTGGGATGTGGTCATTCTATAGGTGAGTGGGGGTCTTACCCTAACTAGCTTGAGTTCCATTTTGTGTGTGTTTAGCAGATTGAACAGAGGTTGGTTGGGATGTGGTTTCGCTGTAGGCCAATGGGGGTCTACCGTAACTAGCCAGGGTCCATTTTCAATGCATTCATGTGTGGGAGTCCCCAAAGTAACATGTCCCATGAGTTTTGTACCAGGCCAGGCAAAAATTGGGTGGTTCCTGTAAAAAACAAACAAACAATGCATTGGATTTAGATGGTACATTGGATGCATAAAAAATGGACACTAGACCTATTTAAACTGTGGTTTGAATATGATATATGACCTGGACTCTTGAGGCTATGAAGATGCATATCTCCACTTCACACAAATGGCAGACGTATGAAATATTTGAACTCAAACTCCAAATTATGCAACCTTGAGCTTTTCACTACTTCAAAATGCAACTCAAACGTCTATTCTGATGGGTTCAAAATGCATATCATACCTATATTTAGATGGGTTCATGTTCAAAATGCATATCAGACCTAGATTTGGATTTATATGTGTTGAAAATGCGTATCAGACTTAGACTTAGATTTAGATGGGTTCAAAATGCATATCAACCATAGATTTAAATATGTTCAAATTGAAAATGCATATCAAACCTAGATTCAAATGGGTTCAAATTCAAAATGCACATCAGACCTAGATTTAGATGGGTTCATAATGCATACCAGACCTTGGTTTAGATAGGGCTGTGCTTATTCATCTTTATCTGCATTTGGTGATATTGGTTGAATGCTGGAGTTCTTTGGACTGGGTTATTTGATAATCATTTCCACCAGGTTCAGTTGAATATCAGAATTCGATTTCAGTGGTTCTTGATTAAAAATATCCGTTCTATTAATTGATCCTTCATCCGTTGCATTGGTTTACAAGATGTTCAATTATGCTTCAAGCTATTAGGATTCAGTATTGTAATGCTATAGATGTCTTCTTTTTTATTTTTTTCAGGAGATGATAAAGATCTTGAGCATGTTGTTGCAATGATTTTGAACTTATTTTGTAGATGTCTTTTAATTTTTTTTCAGGAGATGAGAAAAGATCTTCAGCATTTTGTCCCAATGATTTTGAACTTATTCCATGATTCGCATGTGCGAGTTCGTTGGGCTGCCATTCATGCAATTGGTCTACTTTCAACAGATTTGAGTCCGGATTTGCAACAACAACAATATCAACAAGTTCTACCTGCTTTGGTTGGAGCTATGAATGATTTCCAGAACCCAAGAGTGCAGGTGAGCGGCATTGGACAATGCATAGAGCTTGAACCATAGTCACAATGTCATAATAAATCCTAACATTATTTTTTCCTTCTCCTTTATTCAACTTTAAAACTTAAAACGTTTTTCCATGTTTATCTTGATTTGTTTAATTCATACTTTTCCTATGTTTCACTCTGTTGTTCTTGTGATGGTTGGAGAGACCCCCAAATTTGAGGGGATAATTTCAAAGGATGACATAGGGGACCCAATAATAAATTTCAATATGTACATGATGGGCTTATGCTACTTCTATAGTTGCAGAAATTATTTTCAAGATGGACACAATCATATCTGACTTTTAACTACACACAGCATCTATTTGTAGGTATGACATCTCTAAGCATTATATACATATGCTGTTAGGAATGGGAAGGGAAGGAAGGGATCTTTCGTGGACTACCCTTATTTGATCTAGAAGCATAGGCCTATTCCTATAGTGGATTGAATAATGTTGCTAAGCCTTTGCCATTATCTCTTCTCTACAATGACAAAGACCAAAAGCAATAATATTCCATGTCCAAAGATATTTCTTTGGAGCTTGATCTATTTTGTTATGATCCAATTAAATATAATAAAAGTATTGATAAGAGAATGAGCCACTTCGAGGAGGCAACCTTCTTGACCATTTCAAGAGGGTATTCTCCTTTTACAACTGAATGTACTTGAAAATTACTCGACACAACTACAATGAATGGACCTGCATATAAATATAATCTAAGGGGTACCTATTTGAATATTGAATAGTCATGACCTTTGAGTCATACCTATTTATTATTGTCTTTATTTTTTATTTAATGTATTATTATGTTATATTTATTGGTTCTACTTTATTATTAATATATATGTAGTATGTACATAACATTATCACCCTCTTGTCCCCGAGGTCTAGAGCAGTCGGTGAGGGAGTGCACTGTTAAGGCACTCCGTAAGTGAAAGTCACTGGTTCGAAACCTCTGGGGACACCTTAAATCCAACCATGTTAAGGGTTGCTGCGGTCCAAGCCGGGTGACTTTGACGGCTTAGATGCCCCTGGGTCGTGGCATCTCAGCCATGTTGATTTGTGTACCTTGGGAGGTGTTCCCCATGTGTTATCCCTTCTTAGCACATGTGGGAGAGACATTTGCCTTTGTCCTATGTACTTTATGTTCTATTTTGTACTTGACTTTGGTTAAAGTGCGGAGAGACATTTGGCTCTTTATCCTAGTGCACTTTAGTGTTCTATTTTGCACTTAACTTGTTATGCAAATGTCACTTTTGCAGGAGTATTAAATCACACCTTTTGTCATTTTGGATGGGACATAAAGTGACTTAGAGAATTAACACAAAAGTGGCTGCAGAGGTCACATTCTTTTAGTGATTCAACCCTTGATTAGGGACATGATTCTATCCCTTGATCTTAGGGTTGGCTTTGATGCCCAAAGAGGGGCAAGAGGCAAAGCAGGTCTCTGCTGAGGCTTCTTTGGTTTGTTGAGAGAGGAGCCTGGAGCTATGGAGTTGGGCTGATGCATGGAGATCTCTGAGAGAGGGAGCTAGTTTGTGTGGCAAGTGAGCCACCTCAATACCTGAGAGCTTCTTATCTCGGAGGAGGCTGACCATCTTCTTGGACAGCTTCCTTCTTTAGATTGAGTTCCCAGCTAATGTGAATCCCAGAGAGATCATGCATTGATCACAGCAGCAGGACAGCCATTCCTGAGGGATTCAAAGATCGAGCTCCTTGCATTTTGGAGGACCAGCTTGAGGGGTATGACCACATTCTCGGCTCTTCTACAGCCTGAGCTTGATAGCTTCACCATCCTGGAGCTATTGTACCAAGTTCATTGTTGTATTGTATTTATTGCTTTAGATCTTTGCTATTGATATATACATCATATTCCAAAATTGCTTCCCTGTGGGGGTTTTATCCAGGTTTTGTGACCAAAAATACCAGGTTCACACTACGCATTTTAGTTGTCGTTGTGGAAGCTCTTATTTCCTCGTCCTTATTTCAAAGATTAAAAGATAGATAGGTGTGTTGTTGTTTATTGGGAAAAGAATATGTAAAATTAAGCTAACATAAACCTACTTGAAAGGGCACCCAATCACTAAAACAACAACCATAACACATCACAAACCAGAGGAGCTTTTCGCAGGGATGCTTATAAAACAGCAATTACATTTTATGACAAGAGAAAACTTAGTGACTTTGTTTATCAAAGATGTGCTAAGAAGTCTCATTGATAGGGACCTGATTTTCATGGTATCGTAGCTAGACCGCTGATTTTTCTAGACAGCTTTGGGACCTGCTTTTGGGACAGTTTTGGACAGCTATATTGTGGCTGCTATATACACTTGTTGAGCAGAAATCTGAGGATGCCTTTATTTAATCTCTGACACAACCGTGATTTCTTGCGCTGGTATTAAAGGCCAGACACCTATATTTCAAGCCTTTTCACACCTACGCAGTAGGAGTGATGCTGAAATTTTTGGACCTCTTTCACACCCATTGGACTGGGAATGAGGTTCGTTCATTATTATTCTTTCACACCTCGCTAGGACAGGAGGAGGCGTGGATCCCCTGACAGAGCATCGGGCTTGGAGGTAGCTTAAGGTTGGAATGATTCTGAGGGATTGAGGATAGCTAATCAAGCCAGTAACTCATTCTGAAGGCTTAATGGTCTTCGTTTTAGAGGACCTCAGCTATGGGACATAGTCGAGGGCGGTTGTTCCCAAGCATTCTCACATCAGCCAGCTCTTCAAAGTGGTACAAGAAGCTTAACAACAAGCATGGTGAGGACCATTTCGTGATGCGGCCAGGATCACATTATTCTCATGTGACGGGGAAGGCTCATGAATATCAGATGTGGGCATCTTTAACAAGCCTATATGCGAGCTCGAATGACAACCGGAAGATGGTTCCGCATGAGAGACTCAGGAGCATCAATATGCTCAAGGATGAGTCTGTTACTTCATACCTTTTGAGATTCACTCATCATACACGAGCTTGGAGCTGAGAGGGATTCAGCCTCAACTCTTTGGTGAGGTGCTTGCATACTTCACCAAACCGTAGCTGCTCATCTGTGGGATTGTTGCCAGGAGCCGCTTGCCCACATGTGGAGGGATGGACTCCACTTCGCCTCGTGAGGAGACCGGGATTGGCGAGAGTCTCTCCCAAGTGCAGGGCAGCCAGAGTGGATTGTGGTGGAGAGGATCTTGCTCTTGGGCAAAGGGCAAGAAGAAGACCGACCGCGGGTGGTCGGCAAGGTCCCAAGACCGGGGGCCAACAACAGAGGAGTGCAGGATGGGGCAAAAGGAGTGGCGCGGTTCGAGTGGCAAGGGTCGAGGGCAAAGGCTGCATAAAGGGTCATGGCAGCGTCGGCGTAGATATGAGCAAAGTGAAGGCGATGAGGGGTAGTGCCCCAAAATAGGAGCCAAAGTGGTCCCAACAGAAGAAGAACAAGGGTGGGTGTACGCTAAACAGAGGAGGTAGATTTCCCGACTCTGTTTCAGAGGGAGTGTGCCTTCATGTTTGTTGCAGTTCGGTAGAGTACTCCTATTAATTCGTATAGACACCAAATAAGCCGAGCCATATGACTGGGATTCGAGAGCACTCTCGGATCTCAGAGATCCTTTCGTCAGGATGGACATATCCTTGGAAGATGACAGGATTGTTACAATGGCCGTGGGCACAGCTTTAGAGAGAGAACTTGCTCCATTGCCTACGATGTTCTCTGGCCTTGGATGAAGAAGAACTTGATATCGGGCCCCACCCTCCAGATGAGGGCTTTAGGTTTCAGTTTGAATGGTCTGAGGCATTGGATTTT
The DNA here is from genome assembly GCA_010110895.2 of Picea sitchensis. Taxonomy (NCBI): domain Eukaryota; kingdom Viridiplantae; phylum Streptophyta; class Pinopsida; order Pinales; family Pinaceae; genus Picea; species Picea sitchensis. Next base: position 26,257 of record SNQJ01S0122574.1, on the reverse strand, counting down.
ATCCCCAGGAGCTTCTATGGACCCAGCAATGAGGGATTGAGTGCTAGACGGGAACTCAGATGATTACTTTTCGTGCCACTTACTATGCTGGGGGCCATGGACGCACAAAGAATTAAGATATTTATGAGGTTGTGGTATCAGATGGCTCACCTTCATCATGTGGCTCTTGAGGATCGAGGTTGTGATGGAGTGCCGCACAGACAAGATGTGATCAGATGTGTAGAGGGTGTGCTGGTAAGTTCAGCCAGCATCGCTTCCCGTGCCAGCCGACAGCAGACGATGTAGGATATTAGATTTGATACACACCTGATGGGCCCATGTCTCTAAGTCCTTGGAGTGGTTGTGAGTATTCCATTCATCGAATGACTAATTAAGGAAGACTTGGATCTATTTCCGAAGGCCAAGAGCATGGTCTTCGCATCTGCCTCCAAGAGTTCAGCCCTTTGTGGAGAACCGCATTGTGAAAGAAGATCAAGGTCTTGGCGGTCGACAACGGGAGAGTAGCCCCGAGACAGCTTAGGATTTCTGCGTCTGTATACATCAGAGAGAGATGACCGAGACCCCTACAACCCCCAAAGGTAACTGGCTGCTTAGAGTGAACCACATTACAAAAATGTAGATCTATGTCAAGATGATCTGAGTCCGCTTTATACTTGTGGGCGAGAGATGTACATCATAGCTTTATCCACTGTGAGTCCCCATAGGCTTGGGCATGACCCCGAGGAGGCTTCTCACAGGATGAGGTCCGGCTGTTGAGCATATCAGATTTTGGATGTGCTACATTTCACATGTCCCCACAGAGAGAAGGACGAAGCTAGACCCCACAAATCAGCAGGGATTCTAGTAGGATACTCTCCGTGAGGGTGTCAAAAGCCCAATGGATCTACATTGCATCACTTAGAGAGTGATTGTGAGCAGAGATGAGATCTGAGGATAGGGCTTTGCTAGATCACTTGAGTCAAGCCGAGCAATTGAGGATGATGCGCAGGTACCTCTTGGCAGCTTCGCAGGGAGCACGTACCCTCGTGGGCTCTATGGCAGAGTCACGGGTGACAGGGTCACCTTGCACAGCCTCAGAGTCACCAGTTCAAGACAATGATAAAATGTATCACAGATAGGGTCGACTTCGTGGATCGCAGAAAGTGTTGCAATGGAAGTCCCAGGGCCGCATTTCTACTTTGGGTGAGAGACCTACTTCCTCCATTGGACCCTAAACGGGAAGAGGAGACCTAGATGGTTTCGACCCTCGGGAGACCCTGAAGGAGGGCCAGGGAGATTGTAGGGGAGCCCAAGGATCAAGTTAGATAGAGGAGGCCACCAGTCAAATTAGGAGCATACTTGGTAACGGTGTGACTACCGGTCAGGACAAGGAGCCGTGACATTTATAGGCAGTTGGATCAACAAAGGGCGAGGCTATGCTGGAGGAGTATGATTCCATTGTAGCGAACGATGTTTGGATGGGTCTGAGGGTCTGTGGGAAGTCCGCTAGGACTTCTAGATGGTTGTATATATTGCGATTTATTTGTGATGGCGCAAAGATTGGGAGAAACACAAGGTCTGCTTGTGGCACCTGGCTCTCTCGTGATTGAGGAGTCGACATGATGACATTCTATCCAAGCCATGGTGATACACTTCCATCGTGACTTTATCATGGGCCAATAAGTGGCGTAGGATGGGTTGGCGATTCACCTATATGACCATGTCAATGGCTTCCAATGAGGAGGAGGTGTACACTGAGAGCGCCCACGTGGCTTTGAGGGAGGACAGGAGATCACGCAGTCTTCCTGAGAAAGGCACCTTTATGGGACCGGGCAAGCTCCCCCGAGCTTGGTATTCCTGGATAGACACCCCATTGTCAGATGTGGGCTTCTCAGAAGAGCCGACACGATCCAAACCTCATTTCATCATTAGAGGTGAGGACACGCTTTATTCTCATTCATGGATGATTTGTTCATCATAGGATTGATCTCATAGTTTACTGTAAGTTTGACTTGTAATTTAATTTGAGAGATGAGTGGAGGCCTGGGTTGATGCACCATTTTCCCGGCATGGAGGTTCAAGTGGAGGATGGTATTTCATATTTCGAAAGGTGGGAAGTATGCGTTGCATATCTCGAAAGCGTGTTTCGATGGAGGACCGCAGTCATGTCGACACTGATGATCACTAACCGAAGAAGCTCAGCCTATAGCCACCAGGATGCTACAAAGCAGTTTGGATCGGTTCGACTGGATAACCATTAATGACCAGACTGGTATATATATAGTTTATTGCACACCCTACCACATATGGTCAGCCGCCAAGTGTTCATGGGATTGGGGCAAAACATGTCTTGGAGTGATGTTGTCGGGACAGCTGATTATGGCTTGTGACTACACGAGGTGATGGGTTACATTACTGGTCACACGCATTCGATCAAGTGTATCATTGTGAAAAGCACTCCTGTGGTGCCGGCTCTGGCTTAAATGACTGAGCCCGGTTCAAATGCAAGGTAAGCCTAGCTTTGAGTTCACCGAGGCGAGTATATGGCGTTCAAATGTGCCAGCCAGCCATTTGGTCAAGTAAGATGTCAGGTTGGGTTATTTGGATTGTGAGATATTCACCTTGATTCACCGTGATAATCTCTGACACAAACCTCCGAGAATCCTGTGGTTCATGACAGATCTAAGGCCACTGACCGACACCACTCATCGAGACCGTGTCTCGTGAGAGGGCCGTTCAAATTTTCAGCATCTGACAGATGATCAAGTTATGATATTCTCACCATGTCTCAACACGTGGGCAAGCATGTCTTTTCAGACAAGAGGGTTTGGTGGAGAACACTTTCCTCTGCAAGAGGGAGTGTTGAGATTATGCACCAGAGGTGTTCCCCATGTGTTATCCCTCTTAGCACATGGAGACATTTGTCTTTGTCCTATGTACTTTATGTGCGGTTCTATTTGTAATTTGACTTTGTTAGTGCAAATGTCACTCTTTTGTAAGGAGACAATCACACTTTTTGTCATTTTGGATGGGACATAAAGTGACTTAATTCCCTAAGTCACTTTATATCACCTCAAAATCACAAAAAGTGTGATCTCAACCCTTGATTAGGGGATGATCTCATCCCTGATTCATAGGTCATTTTGGATGCCCAAAGAGGGGGCAAAGAGGCAAGAGGGCTTATATCTTCTTCATGAGGCTTTGCTTGTTGAGAGAGGAGCTTGGAGCTATGGAGTTGGGGTTTAATGCATGAGGATCTTGAGGAGGAGGAGCTGGCTTTGTGTGCCATGAGCTTTTAATTCTATTTTTTCCTGGAGAGCTTTCATCTTGAGGAGGGCGCACCATCTTCATAGACTGTTTCCCTTCTTAGATTGAGTTCTGTTTGCATCGGACCGAGATTGGCTACTATGACATCACAAAGAAATAGTGATGCCCATTCCCTGAGGGGATCTGTGATCGCAGCTCTGCCAGCATTTTGAGCGATCCGGCAGCTGGAGGGGGGGGCGCACCACACTCGGGTCTCTCTCTTCACAGCCTTGAGCTTGGGAGGGCTTCCACCATCCTGAGTTGCTATTGTACCAGTTCATTGTTGTATTGTATTTACTGCTTAGATCTGACTGGTGATATACATCATATTCCAAACTCTCCCTGTGGGCTCTTCCTCTCATCCTGTGGTTCTAGACCAAAAAACAATTGCAGGTTCACATTACGCATTTTAGTTACACGGGAAGCTCCTTATTTCTCATTCCTATTTCAAAGATTAAAAGATAGATAGGTGTTGTTGTTTTATTGGGAAAAGTATATGTAAACCAAGCCAACATAAAACTACCTTGCAAGGACCCAATCAACAAACAACAACCATAAACACACTGTTAAAACAAACTGTAGGGCTGTTATAAACAGCAATTACACATTTTATGACAACAGAAAACTTAGCGACTTTGCTTGGTCAAAGACAGCCCAAGAAGTCTTGGCCGATAGGGACTCGGATTTTCTACACTTATCATGCAAGGCAACTCTCGCCAAGTCAAAAGGTCTCAGATTTCACCAAAACATTATCACCCCTTCGATGATTCGCCTTCACATAAGGTTATTAGCATGTAATGTGCCGTTACCTAGGGCTTATCACCCTCTTGTCCCCGAGAACAGCATTGTGGGAGCGCAATCATATAAGACTCCAGGTGAAAGTCAATTGGTTCAAACCCCTTGGGACACCTTTAAAACCAAATCCATGTTAAGGGTTGAAAGCGGTCCAAGCCTAAAATGCATCCCCAGTGACTTTGACGGGCTTAGATGCCCTGGTCGGTATCTCCAAGGCAATCCCTCACAAGTCAAAAGGTCTGATTACCAAAAAAAAAACATTATCACCCTCTTTCAGACGATTCGTCTTCAAAGCATGATAAGGTTATTAGCATGTAATGTGCCATTACCTAGGGCTTAACATGCCTCACCCCTTCAAACAAGTGTTGCCTAGACAAGTAATTCCCTACTTTTAGTGATGGATGGAGATCCAACACAAGAGAGGCTTCCCTTGTGACCTCAAAGGATCCTATAGCAAGCTAGGAGCAAGTCTACGGCCCCCTATCTTGGTCACTTAAAGAGATAGGCTGGGTCTAGGGAAATGGGGTAGGTTTGGGAGAGTTTAGGCTGGGTAATTGGTTGTAGGTGTGTAAGAGAAGTATTCCAATGCATAAAATAACCAAAACCAAGTCTAAGAAGCTAAATATAGGCCCTGAAACACTAGCTATCAATGAAAGAGGGCTGCTGTAGTAAATCTTGCAATAATTAACAGTTTATATCAGCAAAGTATATTTGTAACAGCAACAAGAGATCAGCCCTAAAAAATTGCCAATAAAATCTTAAAATACAACCCTTAATGAGTGGAATAAGACCCAAGTGTCCAACAATGAATTTAGCCTTCTTAAACCACAATATTAAGCAAGTTATCAGCAATTTGAACAAGCCCTAATGGCTATAACTATCCTTTATAACAGCAGCAAATTATTGAGTGAAATTGCAAATTGTTTGGCAATATTGAGCACAAGAAAGTGACTAAGCATTCACCCAACAAGTTATCTTTTGAAAGAGAGTGAATTTATTGGAGTTTGGACACCCTTGTAGCAAGTAGACTAGTGCCGTTTTCTTTCTGTTGGGCAATGAAGTCAAGCTACACTTTGAATTTAGACTTAGATAGCCAAGAAGAGTGAGGATTGGGAACCCTAAGACTATAAACTCATAGGTTTAGGACCAATTCTCAAGAGAACAAACCCTAGGGTCTAAAGACTTATAAACCCTAGGTGCCATTTTCTTTTCTTCTAGGATGCCTAACTCAAGATCCAAATGAACTAGGATCAAACCCTAAGGTTTAAAGACGTATAAACCCTAAGTCTAGATACTAGCTAAAGACTTTAACCTATGGGGACAAAGACTTATGATCCCTGGATTAGGCATTTAAATGCTCCAACAAAATTTAATGAATGAAATAGGGAGGGGGATAAAGACTTATAATCCCTCCTAGGGTTTCAACAAGAACAAGGTAACATGCAACAAATTACGACAAAGCATTTACCACAATTTACCATAACATTCAATACTTGACAAAGAAGATTTACTTAACCAAGTCGAAGTGCATGAGGAAACTCTTGCTCAAGATCATCCACCAATAATAAGACAAAGCATCCACAAGATCCTTATGCCAAAAATGCGTACAAGTAGTCCTTAGCAAAAAAGAGAAGAAGAGAGCAAATAGTAGTGATCTCACACAAGAGTGAGTGGTGATTTACAAAATGGAGCGCTCCCCCTATATATATGAGGTAACCAAGTGCATATGTCCACATAAACATCCAAAACAACAATAAATCCTTGATACAAGTAGGGCCTAACCCTCAAGTAGCCTCTAACAATAGATAATCATATTAAAACATCAAAATAGACCCTCCAAAGCCACACGTGTGCATGACGTCATGCTCCAAGAAGGTGTAGGAGGCCTCCAAAGGCCACGTCTCATCATCAAGGTGCCAAGTGTGGTGGAAGGTGACCTCTCCTCGTCAAAGGTCATGTCTTCTCATCAAAGATCCCAACTCATCAAAGTGGTGCCCCAATGGAAAGCAAGCCCCAATCCATGGGGGTGTCATGACGTCATCATCCATGTGCTCAATGTCCAAGGTGAAAAGATCAATGTCCAAGGTGGGATGGAGGTGCATCTATGCATGGTATCCAATCATGTGCTAGTGCAATGTCCTCCATCCGATGCCTAATAACCTCGGGGGTACAATGTCGAAGGTATGGCCTTCTTGCCTAATCTGTGTGCTAGTGTCACTGTATCTGCAAAGTAAAGGCTCATATGTCCATCGTCCAAGGTTCAAGAGGTGTGAGAGCTTGTATCAGAGGGAGCCAAGTCATTAGGCGGCCCAACGTTCTGCATCACACGTGCTATGTCCTGCATAAAGTGTACAACATCCCGAGAGAGGGGTGGGTTTTACCTTTGTCTTATCTCCCTTCATCAACCAACTAGGTCTTGGGATGTCTCCTTTGGAGTGAGCTTCTTCTCCTCCTAAACAGAAAGAGGTATCCTATTGGGGTGACAGTGATAGAACTACCTCCGTGTTACATCAATCTAGGCCTACTTGCCTTTAGGATTTAGGCAAGTATATATTGTGCTAGTGTCACTGTATCTGCAAAGTAAAGGCTCATATATCCATCGTCCAAGGTTCAAGAGGTGTGAGAGCTTGTATCAGAGGGAGCCAAGTCATTAGGTGGCCCAATGTTATGCATCACACGTGCTATGTCCTGCATAAAGTGCACAACATCCTGGGTGAAATCACAGGGACATCCTCCAAAAACCATGTTAGGTGCACCCAAGTCAATCAAAACTATGAAATCAAGTAAAACTAACAATCATAAGGGGCAATAGTCCTTAAAATCATACAAATTAAGCCATCTATTAAGACAAAAGCCAAAAGAACAACTCTCATTGGGTATCCTCATCAAACTTCACATTAGCTCAAGACTTTATGCAATTTGGCAAGTTTAGGTATGGGAGGACTGTTATCGCACAATATATACTTAACTAAAGCCTAAAGGCAAGTAGGCCTAGATTGACGTAACACATAGGTAGTTCTATCACTGTCACCCCAATAAGATACCTCTTTCTCTTTAGGAGGAGAAGAAAATCACTCCAAGGGAGACGTCCCAAGACCTAGTTGGTTGATGAAGGGAGATAAGACAAAGGTAAAACCCACCCCTCTCTCGAGGTCACTCAAAAGGAAGAAGTCACTTGGCTAGTAAGTGCTCTTTTCAAGTTTTAGTGTTTGTTCTTGGCATATTTTGGTGAATGCTCTATTAGATTGGTAATAGTTGCATGTTATCCTTGTTATTCTTGAATAATTTTGTTGAAACCCTAAGGAAGGATTAAGATTGGTTATCCCCTTCCCTTGTTTTATCCATCTTAATTTTGTTGAAGCATACAAGGTCAAGATTAGGGATTGTGAGAGGACATGCCCCTAACCTTGTCTTTGAGGTTGAAGCCTAGGGTTTATGAGAGGATAAACTTTAGGGTTTAACCTAGTTTCCACCTAATATCATTGCTAGATGCTAGAGAAGAAGTGGGACGAGACCTAGGGTTTATGAGAGGATAAACCCTAGGGTTTCTTCCTAGAAGGCTTGACCTAGGATTATGAGTGGATAATCCTAGGATTTGAAGTCTTCAAGTCTTCTCTTGGCTTTAGTCTCCATTGAAGGTGTTGCTTGACTTCATTTGCCCAAGGAGAGAAAACGACACTAGTCTTTTGCTTGCAAGTGATACAAACTCTTAATTAATACTCTCTCTCTCTCAAAGTGACTTGTTAGTTTAGATACTTCATTACATTTGCATGCTAATTCCAACTTGACACTTTGCATTCTAAGCCATTTAGTTGCTGCTGTTATAAATGTTTGCTACAGCCATTAGGGTTTGAGCATATTGGTGATGGCTAAAGTAGTTTCATGCTCTTAACTTCATGCAATTATTGGTGGATAACTCGTAAGTGTTTCCATTGTTACTAGACATATTTTCATCCATTATATTGCTGATTTAAAGCTGATATATTATTGCTGTTGTAAAACTGTTATATGCTGAAGTGTCTGATCATCATTCCAAATTTTGCTACAGCCATAGCTTTTTCTTTGATAGTTAGTGTTTCGTGGCTTTTAGGTGACCCCTTGATTGAGGTAGATCGCTTATTTCACCTTAGGAATACCTTACACACACACACTATCAACTTACTTCACCTAATTCACCTTAACCCTACTTCTAACTTATCTAATCAGCCAACCAATATAGGGGGCCATAGACTTGTCCTAAGCTTGCTATAGGATCCCTTGAGTTTGCTAGGGAATCCTCCCTTGTGTTGGGTATTTATCCATCACTAAAACAAGGGAAGTATTCTCCTAGGTGACAGTAGCAATTACTTCCAATTGTTACGCAAGTTTAGCATCTTGTGAAGGCTTTGCACAAGTGCTAGATTTTGTGATAACACCCCCCAAAAGGGGACGTGAAGAAATGCCCCCCTTGGAGTACCCACATCCTGGGAGCGTGGGAAGTGCATCCCCAACCCTCGAGAATGCATCTCCATGTAACTGCTTATTTTTATAGAACTGATGACAAAATGATTGGACAACCAGTGTATCTTATTCTGATAGAACCAATGATAGATTATTGGATGGCAAGTGTATCTTATTTTCATATAACTGATGACAAAAGTTTGACTAGTCAGTCTATCTTGTCTTTATAGAATTGATTACAAAAGATTGGACAGTCACATTCAAAAATTTGATGGGAAGAATGAATTTTGAATTGGTTCTGTGGCCTGGGACAGAGGTTCAAATACTAGACTTCACTCACTGTTTAGAAAAGGTAATGTCAATCATTTAGGCAATGTATGACCTTGTTCTTTAGCTTGGCAAAAGTTCCAGTGCTATATGTTAACTATTCTTTCAGTGTTTGTTGTTGTCCAGGCACACGCAACCGCAGCAGTGTTTAACTTCAGTGAAAATTGTACACCAGATATTTTAGCACCTTACTTAGATGGAATAGTGGGAAGGCTGCTTGTTCTTTTACAGGTGATATTATCTTCATTTTTTGTATGAATAATAATTGTCTTCATGACCTTGAGAAGTGACCAGAAATATTTTTTACTAACTTTCCATATTTCAGAATGGTAAGCAAATGGTACAGGAGGTTGCATTGACTGCTTTAGCCTCTCTCGCAGATTCATCAAAGGTATTCTTGCAAGGTTTATGTTTAACTTAGATATGTTGTTTATATTTGGAATCTGGTATGTTCTGTTTGTAGATTTTCCAATAAATGAAAGGAACATGTTGTTTTCATCTCTACAGGAACATTTTCTGAAATGTTATGATAATGTGATGCCTTGTTTGAAAGCCATATTAGCAAAGGCCTCAGAAAACTCTAACCAAATGTTCTGTGCCAAGTCGATGGAATGTATTAATATGGTTGGAATGGCTGTTGGAAAAGACAAGTTCGGACATGATGCTAAAGAGGTGTGTTATAATGCAAAACATCAGATTTTTAGATCCTTCTCTAGAGTTGAAAAAATCTTTATTTATTCTAAACTGACAAACAGTTTATTCTGAATATCTGTCTCATCAAGGAGCAGAAAATGTTCTCTATTGGCAACATTTCTGAGGGTTGTGAAGTGAAAAGAGAAGAGCTTTCTTATGTTCCATTTATATTTCTATATTTTATTTTTCAAGGAATAATTGTCACGATTCTTAATGGTCATCACCTTTGCAAGATTGTTTGTATGTTTCCTTTTTTATTTGTATATATAGCAATTTTATCAGAACGTGCTGGTCAGGACTGGATTGGTTCACATTTTTTTGGCTGAACCAGAACTGGCACTGGTTTTGTCCCAATCTGGCAGGTTCGGGGCAAAACTGGTTGGATCTGACCCGAATTGGCCCTGCCTGGACCAGTACCACCTGCAGCTGCTTTGCCCCAATAAAAGGAAAAAAAACAAAAACCAACAAGGAGTCCTCCCCTCCCAAGCCTAATCCAAGGTTATTTAATGACTTCCCTGCAAACTTTGCATATGTGGTGTCAATGGTTTGGATTTACATTGGTTCTTTAACCCATTTTTTTCCCTGTTCTGGTCCGGTTCGAGATTTTGGCTTTTCTGGTTCCAATTCTGATAAGTTTGGTATTCGGCTGCACTATGATGTACTAAATTTCCTGTGACATTGAAGGGAAAATAGGAAGAAGAGTGCCAATATAGTATGGTGACAAGGAAGACCTATTGCGATTCTTTTTATTCTTTAAAATATGAGATATTTCAGAGTAGTTATCTGGAGATTTTAGAAGCGTAGGTCCTGACTTGATTTTACTGCTTTTGCTTCAGGTAATGGAGATACTCATGACTATTCAGCGATCACAAATAGATGCTGATGACCTCACTATGAGCTACATATTTCAAGTATGTCATAACAACATTAACAACTGCTTCTAAGAAAAGTCTGCCATTTGAACACAGTTCCATTTGTGGCCTAATTTTGAGGGCTTTTATTTTCTGTAAATTGTAAATATAAAGACATTCCATTTGCATTCAACCTTTGTTTCCTAGTTTTTGGTTGAATGAGATATAAGGAATTAGGAGATGGGATAATGTACATATAATTTTGGAATCAGTACTTGCTTCAGTTAAAAGTTAATAATAGTATAATCAACATCTATTTTGCTAGTTGTAATGGATAATTGTTCATGAGTTTGTTTCAGGGGTGGGAAAGACTTTGCAAGTGTCTAGGACAGGAGTTTCTTCCATACATGAGTGTGGTGATGCCTCCCATTCTAAGATCTGCCAAGCTGAAGGTAGATGTAACCATTGCTGCTGCAGACTCAGATGAAGTTCTTGATAATTCCAGTGATGAAAGGTGAGTCATTAGCCATTCATCTTGTCTGAACCATCCTTTAGTTAATTAAATTTAGAAGTCTAAAGATATTGTTGCAGGATGTTTTCTTTTACCTGTTCCTTGCATTTAGTTACTCAGTCTGCTGAGTATGATCATAACTGTTGTTAAGGCAGATAATATTCTTGGCATTCATACTCTCTGTGGTAACGACTGTAATTATCGTTTATGGGTGCAACATGATACTACTTGTTGATCCTTCCAGTAGTCATAGCCTCGTCTGAAAGACTAAGCAATGCATGTCTAAATATAAACTATTTCAGACTTTAATTGTGGACAGCTCATTAAAAAACTCCTACATATGATTTGCATTGTCACTGAAGTTTCCAAATATGAGTTCAGCATGATTGCTGTCAAATGTTAGTAATCAGTACTGAGGCAAAAGAAAGTAACTAAGCTCAACTTAAGGTATCTGTTATTCTTGTGCAATAAACAGGATACATATCCAATGTCTGCTTGATATGTAAATGCAAAGAGTTGTTCTCTGCTATGCGGAAAGAAAACAGAGGAATAAATCTTGATGAAGAAATGGAGCATCATAACTCAGGACTTCAAAATCCCTCAAAGCTTTCCACAAATTTCAAAATATTTTCAGTTTTATCATATTGCGAATGTTCAATGGACCTTTTCTTCTTTTTATTATTAATATTGAAAAGAACTTCCCATTAACAATCAAACATTACAGTACAACACTATTTAAATTATATGATAGTAAAATAGACGGCACATCTCAAGCCTACTGGCCAATCATACTCCTAGTTTGGTAGATCAAGAAAGCAATTGCAGACTTCATCGGTAATAAGTATGAAAACACTGGTGCTATAATAGCCCATGACTAAGTCTCCTGAAACTTGGAAATGGTTTAGTAAGAATTTCAGAAACGGCACTTTCAAAACTATGGGAAATGAGAAAACAACATTATATATATATATATAGATAGATAGAGATGTCCATCAGGATGTGGTCTAGTGGCAACTTGGAGTGGTTGTTGTGATGAAGAGCCAACTTCAAATCCTGTGGGGCATGCTCCTCCTTTGTATGAGGATCGCTGGTTGTACTTGTGGCTATCATTGTAGCCTCCAAGCATTTGGGTCTGGTCCACCCATTTTAAATAGGGCTTATTATATTGATTTACGTACTCGTTCATACTGTTGATGATTGCAGCTTCGGGAGACATTCTCCAAGTCGTACTCCTCGATGGACTGAGCTGGATCGACTTGTGATGATACTCCTCGATGGACTGAGTTGAGTATGACACTTATCGATGGATTGATAAGTTGTACTGGGTTGGTGCCTGTTGACTACCTATTTCAACTAGGGCTCAACTCCATGTTCCATGAAGATATGTACTTAATGGTACAACCATTTTGAAGATTTTTTCTCAACAGGGAAAATTTTGCCCCGGCACGCTTTTCTATGTAATCGGAATTTCCGCTCCCCTACGTGGGATAATATTGTAATATGCTAGCATGAGTCAATTTTTGTTTAGTTACCTAGGACTTTATCATTAGGAAAGTCCTTTCATCGAGTGTTTTTTTGCCTCAGGTAATTAACCTTGCTTAACTGCAATTTTAATTATCCTTGAGTTTTTCACTCACAATAATTCTCCAAAGTGGTGAAAGGCATTTTAATGATTGAGCCCAAGGGGTAACTAAGGTCTAGAAGTGTTGTAAATGACCATGTTAGACATCTCCTAGAGTCTTGTGGAATTCCATTAAGTTTTGATAGGATTTTTTAAATAATTAAAATTCCCGCAAACTGAGGATTTTTAATTATTTTTGATGTAAAATGTAAAAAAGTGGTCTTTGGGGATTTTTTATAGGGGTATGAATACTCAAATCAAATGGTTTATGAACCCCTACACCCTTGGACCAAGTCTCAACTCATTTGGACAAGTTTTGCTAGGCCATTGTCCATAAGGAGTCCAAGTCAATAAAAAATCAGCACGTAATTGGCTTAATTAAAATAGCCAAATTTTGTAAAAGTGACTAAAGTAATGAGAGAGAGTGGGAAAAGGATTCCTAATGTCTTTCCTAAGTTGCGAAAGTGATTTTCCACTTAGAAAACACCCCCTTGCTAAGCCAACAACCCAAGATGACCATTTCCTAACAAGAGGGGCGCCCCCCTTGCTCATGAACTCATGGGAAATTAAAAATATAGAAAGAGGGCCCTCAAAACTTTGGGTTTACCCCCCACTGACTCTAACTTTACTTTTGATGAGTGGGAAAGGTGTTTTCCCCTTTCCCCACTCACCCCTCATCCCTCAATTCACTCACTAACCCTAAAAGTGCGACCCCCTTGAAGAGACCCTCCCCCCATGGATGGATGACACTTGGAGCACATCCAAGTGGGGTCTCTCCTCTTCCTCATCTATAAAAGAGAGCCTCTCCTCCTCATTTCTTCATCAATTCTTGGAGCAAGTCTATTATGCCAAAATTTCTCTCATTCTTTCCCTCTCTCTCTCATGTTCTCATGTTTAAATCTTGCTACAAGTATTTGTAGCAACATTTTGTGGATAATAAAGGAAGCTTTGGAGGATCTATTGTGTGCATTGGGAGTCTTCTTGATGCTCTTCATGGTGTTTGTGAGGTGATATTGTGCATTTCTTTTCTTGTATTGTCTTGTATTCACTAGTTTAACTTGGAGGCCCAAACAAAGTATTTTGCTTGGGAGTAATTAGTGGTAGTATTACTATGAATTTTGTGGTAGTTACTTTTCAAGCTTGAAAAGTATTTTGTATGCTTCTTTAGATGCTCTCACCTCCTTGTGTCTTGTGTAGCAAGAGATATACATGTTTGCAGGTCACTAGAGGATTGAAGGGGTGACTTTTAGAGTGGAAAACTCACTCATTCAATCAACCAAAGTTTCCATTGTTTCCTTCTCTTGTATCCACCATTCTCTTTTCTTTCATAAGCACTTATTTGCATTTCCAAGTTTTTTTACTTAAATTTATATTTCATTGGGCTAATAAAAGTTAACAAGTCTTTCGTGTTTGTAGCATTTTCTAGCAAAAAATACCTCGCTAATTTTTATGCAGATTTTCAACTACAAGGAGGAAGTGCTACTTGTTTTGAGCCCAAGGCACTTCAAAGACATTCTAAAGTTGGGATATCAAATCCCTCTTCATCTCCCTTTTCTAAAGTGTTGTAAGCAACCCAAAGAGAGTCTCTTGGGTTTGCCTTCTCTCATAAAAGATAAAAATCTGATATTGTAATAATTTAGGAAAAATTGCCCACACCTTGCAAAGAGATTGGCCTAAGCCATCCTTGCAAAATCGTGAAGGCTAGAGTTAGATTTATTTTCTTGCATTTTCTTTCATTATACCCACCTTGGCCAAAACGGTAGGCTAGTCCTCCACTTGTGCCATTGTTGTGGTGTTGCTCTTTATTTCTAAGTCTTTTAATTTTCTTTTATTTTACCCACCTTGGCCAAAACGGTAGGCTAGTCCTCTACTTGTGCCATTGTTGAGGGGTTGCAATTTAAATTTCCAAGTCATTTCAATTATTGCAAAAGTAATCATATTTGTGCTCCATCTCTGCCCCGTATTCTCTCCCTTTGCCACTTTGTGGTTTAGTAACTAGGCATCCAAACTTTCATTGTTTCAATCACTAAAAATGGTGACTTGGGAGGCTACAGGGGGTGTAAGTCGGGGACAGCTTCATGGCACTATGTGTCCTCCTTGCTTGAGCGCCCAAGCATTCTGGGTTGACTTGTGGAGCTAGGGAAGGGCCTTGTTTTCCTTTCTTATTGAGCACCCAACAATTCCTTTTGGTTGAGGGGATAACAATTTGGGGTAGTCACATAGTCTAGGCTTGTATCTTACACATTAGCTTAGCCCCCCTAATCAAAGAGAGACTTAAAACTTATTCAAATTAACCAACACAACTTTCACAACATTGCACTTCAAGTTCTCAAAGCTATTTCATTTTCTTCAAGTTGTGCAATTTTACATTTCAAGCAATTTACATTTCATGTGATTCTAATTTGCAAGCAATTTTACGTTCTCTCATTGTGGAAGTTCACATATACTAAAACACCTCTATTTTTGTCATAAGCATTCTTTATTCATTTGGAGATAATTGTATAAAGCTAGTATTCTATTCACTATCTAATCCATTGTGTAGATATTTCACTATCTAATGTATAGTTGTATAATCATTTAGTTGTTCATCTCATTGTATATATATATTTCATGTTGTATTTCAATTTGTAGATAGTATTCATATTTAGTTTAAAGTGCAAAGTAATCTCTTTTGTTTATTGTGGATATCTTATAGCAACATCTACTTTTGTTTTATTGTATATTTGTTGTATAAGCTTATTGACTCCATTTACCTAGCTTTAGGCACTAGTCTTAATATAACTTGTAGATCAAGGTGTTTGCTTGTCATTGAAGATTTGCATTTGCATTGTTTGCTTGCCATTGGGTTGGGTCTCCCTAGCCTAAGAACTAAAATTAACTCCTAGATCATCTAATCAACCTTAACATAGTTAAGTAGGGTCTACCGCCCTTGGCTTCCCTAGGAGTGAGCCTAGATGGAAGAAGTCCAAATCGAGGTGACAGTGGGTTTGGACTTAGGCTTGTGCCTCCAAGGACACACCAAGTGGGTTGGAGATTTTCTCCATGTTAATAGGTGTGTATAAGGACGACAACAGTGCCCAACGACCCTTGGGTTGTAGCCCATGTGGTTGGGATATTGTACTGGGTTGGTGCCTGACGACCCTTGGGTTGTAGCCCATGTGTTTGGGACATTATGGGTTGCATCCCATCGTTATCTAGTGGGTTGTAGCCCCTAGAAGAGTTGGACAGGTCCACATTGGTTGTAGCCACGTGTGACGTGATAGAGGGGACCTTTCACTATGACGTCAAGAGAAGGAGAAGGCCCCAAGCGTGGCGCAGAAGAAAACAGGTTCAAGTCGGTCCGGCTAGAGACACAACTTGGACGTGATAATTTACACTTTGGACATGTATATATAGGAGAACTATCTCTCATTTGTAGCGCATCACTTGGAATATCATTCTCTCTTGTATAGTTCGCTATATTGGAATAGTGCGCTATCTTCTGGAGTTGTATTGCTATCTTTCTTCTGCTCTTGTATCTTCTCTTGGACAAATATATCTAGTGAAAGGTTTTCTTCCCTTGTGTAGAAGGGTTTCCTAGGATGAATTCTTGCGTATCTTGTGCATGGTTTTCTTCTTGTGATCCTGGTTATTTACTGCAGTTATTTATGCTTCAATTATGCTTCCGCTAATGTGAAATATAAAGAAAGCTAATCAAATCTGAACAAGCATAAAATTCTAACATGGTATCAGAGCAGTGTTCTTGAAAGAAGCCATTTGCACAAGCTCGCTAGCCTTCTTCTGCAACTTGCTGCCCCTTTTCTGCAGTGCGCTAGCCTTCTTCTGCAGTTTGCTAGGGTTTGGCAACAATTCTGGTCCTTTTGTTCCAGCGAAACTTCTAGCAGCAGTTCTTCTATTCTAGCGAAAAACTTTTGGCAGTCCTAGCCCAACGAAGTTATTCTAGGGTTTCCGCAGCCATGGTGACAAGTGTCCTGGTGCAAGATAGGCTTGATGGAACCACTAACTTCAACTCTTGGAAGACCAGATTACTCATCACTCTGGAAGAGACTGATCTAATAAAGTTTGTAGAAGAAGTTGTACTAGAACCTGATGATGCTTCAGAGAAGTCTCAGTGGAAGAAAAATGATGCAAGAGCTAGAAAAATCATAATCTACTCTGTGAAATATCACTTGATTCCTCACATCTCCAATTTGAAGACAACTAAAGAGATGTTTGACACCTTGAAGAAATTGTTTGAAAGCAACAAAACCAACAGAGCTATTGCCTTGAGACCAAGGTTGTTGGGAGCGGGAGCGTTTTTTATATAATACATAAAAATATATATATTTTGATATATATAACATGCAGAATGTTGAATCAATTGCAAAAAACATGAAAACATAGATATAAGATCATATAACTAATTGATTAGTGCTGATCATTAAAGCATCAACCATTTAGTACACATATAACATCAATCATAAACATTTGTCATCAATAGATTGTAAAAGCCAACATCAACCACAGAATGAAATAGTCTAGTCTCTAGACTCTAGAGCATCAATGATCATATTCATTACCAAAGAGTTGTAACTTGTAAGATTCAAAATTTCAGTCAATAGTTCAAACTTCAAAATTCAAATTTCAAATTTTAAAGTTCAAACTTCAAAGGTAAATTGTCATATAATGTTCTTAAGTTCATAAGTTCATAAGTTCATTGTTTACAGAATAAGCCATAATAAAGAGTCAAGAGTCAAGACTCAAGACAAAGTACTAAGTTTTAGAGACTACTTCTAAACAAGAAACAAAAAAAGAGATCTAGTATATAGTAGCAACTTAGCAAGTACTAAGTATATGCTCTAAGTTTTCCTCTTGCCACGAGAAACTTCTAGTTTCTTCTCCTGTGATCTTTGAAGAAGAGTAGGAACAGGTGGAAGTGATTGCGGAACACGACCAACAGTTGAATGGCCCCCACGTGACAATGGACGTTGTGCAGATAAAGGTAAAACGATGAATCTAGAACCCTTGTAGTAGATGGGGGTGGCATGTCTCCTCCAGGAATATGATCGCCATCATGATCACTCAAAAGTTCCTCTTCCAAGCGCTCTAAAACAATGGTTCCATCCTCTAAATTAGTTTCCTTTGGATTGTTA
>SNQJ01S0122572.1:0-26863 GCA_010110895.2 Picea sitchensis | reverse complement strand
TCCAATGGCACATGGTTGATCTCTTGTCTTATGACATCTTCATGAAGGAGGTAGTCACAGTGTCATGTTTTGTGTCACCCATAATAAGTCTTCCTTTGAAGTCTTGTCTTCTCGGAACTGATTGTGCTTGAATCATCATCCTTTCCTCTCATTATGATTTTGCTCATTTTTGGATTTTTCACAAACCCTTGTCTTCTTGGCTAGTAAACCTAACAGCTAGGATAGGCTAGAAATTTTAGGTTTAGTTGGACTTATGACTGCCAACAATAAGCCTTTGAAATATGGGAGAACATTGGTGAGTTGAAGATCTCCTTCAATGATTTGCAAAAACCCTAATTCTGAAATTTCTGCATAATTAGCGAAACCCTAGGGCCAAAATTTCAAAATGCTCGAAATTTCATTTTGAGAGTCTCTAGAGGTATGCGGGAGAAGGCCGTACTCTCCTAATCCAAATAATTCCTCAACGTTCAAGTTTTAGGGGCTGAAACACCCAAAATAATAGGGTCGTACAGAATTTCTGAGAGCCATAGGAGGGTCGTACAGAACTGCAACAAAAGGGGGATGACTGGTGAAAGCTTGTTGCTTGTGTAATGGGTTCTTTCCAGACCTATGCTCTGATACCATGTTTATTTTTCAATAATCTTAGGTTAAGCATGAAGTTCATTCCATTTTTTCATTTAACCATAACCATAAATGCTACAACAACCAAGATCACAAGAAGAAGCACCATGCACAAGAACACAAAATGTATCATGGGAAAACCTTCTCAAAAAGGGAAGAAAACCCAGCCAAATCCTTTGCTATATTATTCAAGAGAAAGATATTCACCACCAAGAAAGACCTAGCACACAAAAGGGTGCTCAAACCCTAGAACTCTAGTGCCCAAGAGAGGTGCACACATGTTCCTAAAGAAGTGTACTTGCTGAAATTTCCAAACTCACAAGAAATATATGTTTCCACAATGGGGACTTTACTTTTACTTATACTAACCTAAACATGTCGACTGAAGTGTCTATTGGCTAAACATGGTCGACCTCTCTAGGTCACATAATAATAATAATAATTATTATTATTAATATTAATATTAATATTAATAATATTATTATAATTAATATTAATCAGATTAATTATCTTTTACATTTATTATTAATCACATTAAGGTGGGGCTGGCCTGTACCCTTTACATAACAATTAGGGTTACATACATGTTTGACTCTTGAATAATATATAGAAAAGCATCTGATACAACCACTAGTGCTCATCCACTAGGGGAACATCCATAGGGATGCCATATCTCTTGTTCACTGCATTACATAGAAGAACCAGATCTTCACACGTTCACCTGTGCTTGTCCACATGCACATCCACTCTACAGATCTTCATTCCCACTGCCTCACACAGGAGAATCATCTGGAGTATTCTCGTCAACTTTTCTTCTTAGAGGAGGCTAATACATCATCTTGATTTTCATTCACATGATGATGCACCCAACACTTTGGGATTTCACATGTTCACCTTGTGCTCAACCACATGCACGTCCAACTCAACAGATCACCTTTCCCACTGGATAATCATCTGGAGTTCTTCTCAACTCTCTGAATGGAGGAGGTCATCTCTACGTTCTTAGCTCTGTCTCAGGTAGGAACCACATACCCTTCTCAGGTTTGTAAGCTGAGAGAAAGACTCACATAGCTGCAATGATCCACATCTCACAGGTTTGTAAGATGGATAATGTCTCACATAGCTGCATTCATCAACAATAAAGATATAGATGGACATGGAATCTGTCACTCCGCCATCCCGGGAACCCATGAGCATAGGAACGGGACTAAGTGTAGAACCAAAAACGGATAGTAGAGGGGACGAAGAAAAGGGAGAACAAATAAGTATAGAAGAGGAAAAAGAAAGGGAGGAAAGAACTGCATGCCTCATAGAACAACACTTAGTGTGATAATTATCAAGTGATAGAAACACATCAACTATGGGAAAAACATATAGCTGGACAAATTGGACAACATATGCAGATCAGAGTTTTTTGTAACCATACCTCTTAGTCTCAGGCATATGCATTGTATTTGCTACAACACATTGCACTCCAAAGTTTTCAGATGTGGCACATAAGGCTCCATCCTTATGCCCAATTATTGTGTTCTTGCTTCAATGTAGCAATACAAAGAATACAATGGACATGAAAGCAAGCTGCTACATAGGAACACATGAAAAAAAATATGGAGTACAAATTTATTTATTTCAAGACAACAACACAGAAAATAGAATTGACATGAAGACAAGTTAATGTACAGGAACATATGGAATATCCAAGGAGAAAAAAAACAGAGCTGCAAACCAGTGCAACAAGTATAGACAGAGTAAATGAAAAACTATTGGATATGGAACACGGGTAGGAATATGCACCTTTTCATGGATTCTTCTACATTTTTGGTTAAGAGTTCTTTGTCGTGTCCAATTTTTCTGTTTGTTTCTATGAAAAAAAGTACAAAACAAAATGGACATGACCATAAGTTGACATGTAAAGAAAAAAGCAAGGAATATGTACATAGAGTAAATAAAATAGAATACAAGGAATAGAGTAACATATAGTGTTAGAAGAATGTACCGTTTTTTTTTTTTTTTTGGGTTCATCCATGTTTGTGTATATATAAAATAATTTGTGCCCAAAATCAATTACAAAGAAGGGAAAGCTAAGAAGTTGGATATCTTGATTTTCTGCAACAAGATAGACATATATTCTTTGAAACATAGAAATATGATTTTGAAATATGTTTGATGTATATTTCATAATTCAAGTGCAATACCAATTGAATGGTGACTAGACCAGTATGTGTATAAACCAGGGAAAACTAAGAAGTTGGATAATTTGGTTTTCCACAACAAGCTAGACAGATATGCTTTGAAACATAGAAATATGATTTTGCAATATGTTTGATGCATATCTCATAATTCAAATGCAGTACCAATTGTATCGTGATCATACCAGTATGTGTCTAAGATAAAGATGTTGTATTAATAAATTGGCACATTCGACCATACATGGTCAATAAGTGCATTTTGTACATGGCTTGTGCTTAAATTCAAAAGAAATCGGAGACTGTATTTGAACATGTAGTTTTCCAATTCTTTTGTTCTGGCATTATTTTGTAGCATGTCAATATTGAAGTCTCCTACAATGACAATGGTTTCGATCAGATGCAAATGGTTTAATGCATTGGAAAGAACATTTAGTATGTTGGAGAGTGTTGCAAGGGGGGCAACATATAGATTCGGTATTGCAATTTCTGATCCATGGAAAAATACTTTTGCAAGCACCATCTCAACATTGTTTTCTTCGAAATGTATATGCTCCAAAATTGTTACATGTTTTTTCACCAATATCATCACCCCATGTGTAATGTAACTTGATATGCAATTATGATTTGGAAATTTCTTGTTTTGCATGCATAATTCCATGTATGTTTCCTATAAGCACAAAATATCGGATTGCATTGTGTCATAGTCATTGAGTATATCATCCATGTGTGCATGTAAGTTACACATGTTAAACGAGAGAATTGATACAAATGAGTTTGTTTGTATGGATTGGTAATCATATTGCAGATGCCACTTTGCGGTAGTCCTGAGGCATTTCATTTCAATATCAACTTTATGTTTGACTTTGAAGTTATCTTTTGTAAGAGGACTTAGTAAATACGAGTCTATACTTCTAACATGAGACAATGTTGTGTATACAAGTCCATGCATTTGAATTCCAACAGGTTGAAATGAAACACTATCAATTGTTAGTCCTTGCAATCTGTGGAATGTACGTGCACATGCAAGTTTAATTGGAAACTATTTTCGAATATTCAGTCGACCTGTCTTTGCTGATGTCGATACTGGTTTTGATATTTGCAAGATACGTGTCCAATCACTTGCAGTGTTTGAATTGTATAGATAAGCTAACTTGTTTGCTTGTTGATGGCCTATATGCAGTTCATGGAATTTAATCCAGAGGACATCAAGTTTTATGTTTTGGTATAGACTTTGAGTATTCCATCTGCACCATTGACCAATCCATCATGTGAATAATAGTTGCAGGCATATATTTCAACCAACATGTCTAATTTTAGGACAAGTTGCAAAGGTAAAGTGGTTGTATGTTCATGATGTGGCACATTTCCATGGTTGTCTTCTTCAAGGTCAATTGAATTGATGATGATATCATTGCCAGGCATGAGCGATAGCATGTACCTTTTATGCATTGAAACATCCCTATTCATGTATAACATGTAAGGGAAGGTTAGATCCGTTGGTGCAGGTCGCATGCACCTCGAATTGATATATGTTAAGTCATCATGTGTTTGGTTGTTTTTACGCATTCTATTCAGAATTGCAATAAATGTTTCATCTGTCTGGCACATTGCAGTATGCAATTCAAAGCATTTGATATTGTCTTTCCATAAGTCATGCGTCACTGTTTGCATGTTGACCGTAGGTTGTTCAAATATCAAAGAATCTTGGATGGCATGTGCCCGATAAAGATCCCCATAAAATATCATGTTAATGTTTCCAAAGTATTTCGTGTGCACATGTTTTATGCTTCTTAGTCGGTTGTCAATGGAATACAAGAAGTGAAATCTAATCAAATATGACTCATCTATAAAGACAAATTGTAGTTCATCATAAAGCTTAGACAAGGTATCTAACATTTCCTTGCTGAGTGGAAGAAACTGTGACTTGTTAAAAGGCATAAAAAATGCAGAGTGGATTGTTGTTCCACTTACATTATATGCAACTTTTCCTATGTATGCAACTATTAGGCCCTTTGGTTTCATAGGATTAGAGGAATTTTTGGAATCATAGATTCATATAAGAATTTGGAATAGTTCTTTCGCTGTGAATGTCCTGTTTGTTCCTGCTTCGCCTATAAGGAACAAGTGCACATGAGTGTGCATGCTCAAGCATTTTTTAAGTTCAATGTCCTTTAGAATTGTTTGTTGTTCTCGATTCAACAGATGTTTGATTCTATGGTATTCATTATTTTCAATAAGGAAAGAATGTTTTGTGACTTGAAAACCAAGATTGATACGTTTTTCAATGCTTCCTGCTCGAGGACGAGGCAAATCTGCTTGCAAGTCATAGGACTCGCATGGAGTTTTGCTTGTTTTTCAATTTGTGAATGTATCATTAAGATTGTCAGGGTTTTCTAGTTCATTAACTACACTTTCTAGATCACCCCATGTTGGATTAACATTGTAAGTAAATCTAGATTCATTGATTTGCTAGTCTCAGAGACAACATACACAACTTCCCATGTAGGGAAGTTATGTTTTTATGTGTTTTTGTTTTTATCGAATGGAACATATAACAATAGTTTTTCTCTACAATAGTTTTCATAGTCAGTATGTTTGTTGTATTTGAAAAACCGTATCACAAAGAGTTTTTTTCTTTTTGATATGGGTGCACCATTTTTTTTGTAATGCGATACGAATTCTGCTAAGCAGATATGTTTAATAGGAGATGGACGCTAGAGGCAATAATCAATAATAGAGAGACATAACACGTCCTCTGAATTGTCATACTTTTGTTCTAGCAAAGACAATGGTTTAAGCACAAATGTGCATTTCTCAAGTGGAGATGTGTTTATGAAGACACATTTTCTTGAACTACAATTGAGGGGCAGGGAAAGTGAAATGTGGACTACTTGTTGAGAATACATTTGTTGAAGATTAAGTAATGTATTACCAAGCATACATATCATTTGTATAGTATCAATATGACTTCTTTCATGTTCTTTATGTATTCTTCTGAATGCACTTGTCATAGATTTGTCAACCTTTTTCATATATGGGGTACAATATGATGTTGCAACATATGCATTGAGGACGTACTGCACATCTGTATTTTCATTCCACATAATTGGCATGTCCTTGGAGAAACTGTTGTTCCAAATATGGGAAAGTTTTCGTTTAAGGAAAATTGTTGGTTGTTTAAGTGTACATTGCATGGCTTGAATGTACTCATCTTCTGTTAGATTTATCTCTGTCAATAAGTCATCGAAGCTCATTAACTCATCAAAGTCTCGTTGTTCTAGAAATGCAAACAAGGATTTAGATTTCTCAACGACAAAATTTTCCTCTAAACTAAGTGGCTCTATGATTCTTGTTGTTCTCATTAATGACACGAGGAAGTTGTATCTGCAGTGTGAGTTTTTTCATTTTTTACAACTTTTTGTATGATAATGTCTATGAACTTTGGCAAGTTTTGGATCCAAATGATTTGTGTTGCATGTTATGTATTTTTCCAAAAACTTCTCGATCTGTGAATTGTTGTCAGCTCCGTTCCCCCTATTTTGGAATTCAATCACAAAAAGATAGTCCAATATTTTTCCGAAAAACGTTTCATCGTGGCATATCAATTGTCTCAAAGCATTTATTCTATGTCTATAGTAGCGAGTACATGTCACTAGGTCTTTTCTTATGAGGTAGTCAATGTCATTATTTTCCAGTGTATCGGTTTGTTTTTTACGTTTATTTGTTCCTATGAAAGTTAGATACCGCAACCACCAATGGATCGCAGCAATGCTCTGCACTTGTAAATGTGATGAAAATTTTTGGCAGTCCCAATTGTCGGATCATTGCAAAAGTAGTTTTCTTGTTTTGTTGCAAATAGTAAGGAGAGATGCGAATGTTTTTGAAATCTATGTATCCAGTATCAAATTTCGGGATTTTCTCTAAGTTTAGTTTGTACTTGACATCTTTGGCCAACAACTTTCTTCCTTTTAACTAGCCTCTTCTTATTCGCACCCACATGCAAGACATCACTTGCTCTATTATTATGCGCATTGTTTTGAAAAACAAATTTGTTATGTGACAAGAGAAGTCACTGCTTGAATGTAGCAACTCCCATCGAACTATTTTATTGTAACTGAATTATTTCGTAATGTCAATGGGATGTGGATCTCCATAGAACAACGTTGGGAAGTTCATTTTCTCATAAAATTTGTCCTTGAATATTCCAAGTGGACGTTTCCCCTCAACAGGTGAAATTTCGACAATCTTGTCTTGCAAGTGACGAATGCACTGTGAATCAGTAAATCCATGTACCAATGTCTCAGCAGGTGTTTCATTCTCTGATTCATCGCTTGTATCAAATTCACTAGCAGTTTCGAGAGTCTGTGCAGAAATGTCATCCCCTTCTCTAAGAACACTATTCCAGTTCTCATTTATACAAATGTTTTGTGCTTTGTACAGGGCCCTGGAACATAATTCTTTTAATGTTTTCATGACAACATGCACACACACTTTACCTGCTTGATATGCATTTTTGTATTGCAAGCGTCTTTTGAGAGCCACAACAATTGTCATTGTATTGCTAATGAATTGTGGCAAGGATTTTTGCACAACATCTAGTTGGACAGACACATTAATAATTCATCCTATTAAGCTCATTTGGGGTTGTTTATAGTCCCAAGATCTGATTTGTGTAAATGAAATTCATAGAGACACAAGTCCCTCTTCAAGTTCTGTAAGTGCACTGACATCTGGTAGTGGTGTATTACATCTTATTTGGTCAGGCGTTGCAAACTGTGGCAGTTTTCCATTTTCAAGCGACCGTTTGCATGGAAGACAAATTTTTCCATTGGAAAATGTTTTATCATTTAGTGTCAAGCAAAGGTATTCTACTTCCAAATCAGGTGTGAAAGAGTTAGTGTTTTTTGTGAAATTCAATTGATTGCAAATTGCACATGCAATGGAAGGATTTTCTTTGATTTGTTTCATATAGGTTTGTCTTGCATCTTTCTTTCGTAGGGAAGTATGCATAGAAAGTGTTTGCTCACTACAACAAAACAGACCATTAACGCCTAGTTTAGCACCGGATTTTAGTGCATTTGAGGGCATGAATTGGGTTGATGAGAGTGCGCAAAACCCGACGCTAAACAACGTGTTCACATGGGTGCCAGATTTAGCGCCCAATTTAGCTCCCTCTTTAGTGCCAGGTTTTGCTCCCTTTTTAGCGCATAGTTTTGCTCCCTTTTTAGTGCCTAGTTTTGCTTCTTATTTAGCGCCTATTTTTTCTCTAGATTTTGTGCCTAAAATGTGATGTATCTCCCTAAATAACACCCAATAGTGTCTGGTTTATCTCCTGGTGTAGCTCCTAGTTTAGCTCCAGGTGTGGTGCCTAATTTAGCTCCTGGTTTAGCTCTTGGTTTAGCACCTAGTTTAGCTCCAGGTGTAGCCCCTAGTTTAGCTCCTGGTTTATCACCTACTTTAGCTCCTGGTTTAGCTCCTACTTTAGCGCCTAGTTTATCTCCACATGTGGTTCCTAATTTAGCTCCTGGTTTAGCTTTCGGTTTAGCTTCTAGGTTAGCTCCTAGTTTATCTCCTAGTTTAGCATCTAGTTTAACTCCTAGTTTAGCTCTTTGTTTAACTCCTAGTTTAGCCCTTGATTTAGTTCTTAGTTTAGCTCCTGGTTTAGTGCCTAGTTTAGCTCTAGGTGTGGCGCCTAGTTTAGCTCCCAATCATGCTTCTTGTTTTGTTTCTAGTGTAGCGTCGAAAATAACTTCTATTTTGGCTTCCAAATTAACGCCAAGATGTGTTTCCATTATTACATCCTTTTTTTCTTCCAAAATTTCTTCCTTGTTAAAACCATGGTTTGCTTCCTTTTAGTTCCAACATTTGCTTCCTTTTTAGCGTCTGGTTTTCCTTCTTTTTTAGGTCCAGGGTTTGCTTCCTTTTAGTGTTGGGATTTTCTTCTTAATTAACATCCAATTTTGCTTCTTGTTAAGCAACCAATTTAGCTTCCTACTTAGATCCAAAAATAGCTACAAGTATGGCTTCAAATTTAATGTTGAGTTTTACTTCCATTTTAGAGCCACATTTTGCTTCCATTTTAACAACTCATGTTGTGTCCTTTTTAGCTTCCATTTAGTAATTTAATTTTTTTTTATTTCAATTTAATTAGTTAAATATATCATGCATCTTAAAAAAATTATATTATTATAGAGTAAGTCATATTGCATTTGAAGTATTTTATATGATAGCTTTTATAAAGAATTTTTAGGGAACTTAACATCCATACAAACTAACAACATCATTATACTTATTAAATCTCCATCTAAATAAAATCTAAAACATACAGTATATATAAAATAACAAGATAATGATTATAACATGATCATCATCTATAATTAAAACTAGTCAATATATCAATATTAGATAAGTATCATGTCAAACAACTTATATCTTTAATATTGATAAGATCATCATCATATATAACTACAACAAGTGAAATTCAAATATGACAATAGATCAATAACATGTCAAAATGATACATGGCCAATAGTCGACGTAAGTTAAGATGATATATGCCTAAATGATATAAGTCAAAATGATAAATGTCAAAATGATAAAACTCAATAATATGGTATTGCGGGTGAAAATGATGATAATAAACATGAAAATAGGCATCATAATGATATACAACAATGATCAATGATGGATTCTATATGATCAATGTCACTGGCTACTACCAACAACTAGGTCATCATCATTATCTTGATCATCATCATTGTGGTCATCGTCATCGTCATTCACAGTGTCTTCTTCATCTGACTCATCATCATCATCTCCCGTGTCTGTATCAGACCCATTATAATCTAGATCTATCTCATGAGGATCAACTAGATCTTCTGGAAGATCCATGTTTTGTAAAAAAGAACATTCAAAACGAAAAGTTATTATTTATTTCATGCAATATGTAATTTTTGTGTTATATTTCTAATATTATAACATGTGAAATGAAACCATAATCATATTACATCATATCAAAGTGCACATACCATAATAAAATTTCAAATAAGTTACAAATAAGAAGTCATTCCAATGTTGTAAAACATGCAAAAATTCCAATAAACGTTAGTAAAGATCATAAAAAAATGTGTTATACATTTTAACTATCAATTGTAAATTATATTACATAACCGTAAGTGCCAATCCTCTCCATTGTGTGCTATATATTATTATGTTTTCCTATAAAAATCCTTTGAGAGTTAATTGGTCTATATATATTCTTCTCTTGTATTTCACAAATGAATATTTTTCTAGGACATTTTGGCCCATTGTAATATGCTTCAAAGGTCCTTTGAGAATTAACTAGTTTATAGGTAATTTTGAATATGCTCTAGATATTCATTCAACTAGACCACATCCAAATGTCAATCCTTCCAAAGAAAAAATTCAATACATCAAGCCCTAAAGGGTTGAAAATTATGACAAAAATATAATAAAAGGTGTCAAGGTGTATTGCCTTGCCTTACCTTTCCATGCCATTCCATACCATGCCATACTTTGCCATGTCACAGCTTGCCTTGCCATGCGTTTCCATGCCATGGATTGCCTTTGCATTCCTTGCCTTGCCATGTGTTTCCATGCCATGTCTTTCCATGCCTTGCCTTGCCTTGCCATGCCATGCCATGTCATGCCTTGCTATCATATGGTATGCCTTTCCATGCCATGCCCCTCCATACCATGCCTTGCATTCACTTTCCATGCCTTGTCTTTCCATATCATGCCTTTCCATATCATTTATTTCCTTGCCATGCTATGTCATGTCTTGCCTTAAGGTTTTTATTCCCCGAGGAGGAATTGGACAAGAGTCCCCGAAATGGTTTGGGATGCCACTTGCAACTGGGCATAAAAAGAAAACCGAGACTCAGATTGAGTAACCACCGACTTTGATGGATTACTAGGATAGGATTTTAGCTAGATCACCCCTCACTCTCAGGTGCCATGCCTCGAAAGTTGATTTACTCATTGATTTCGAGAATTAGTGTTTTTCTCAGTTTGAAGCAATGCAAAATTTGGATTAAGGGGTATAATTTATGAAACCATCCCTCGTGAGAAGATAGATAATGTGGTCACCTAGTCCATGCCTAAACAAGCTTGCAACATCTCACAGAACTCAAAAATGTTGCTTCGTTAGGTTTTTATGCCTTGAGGAGGAATTGGCCAAGATTCCCCGAAATGGTTTGGGATGCGACTTGCAACTCGGTATATAACAAAAACCAAGACTTAGATTGAGGAACCATTGTCTCCATTGGATTCCTGGCATAGGATTTTAGCTAGAGCACCCCTCACTCCTAGGTCCCATCCCTCGTAAGTTGTTTTTTTCATTGATTTTGAGAACTAGGGTTTTGCTCAGTAAGAAGCAATGCAACATTTGGATTTAGGGGTACAATTTATAAAACCATGCCTTGGGAGCAGATGGACAATGTGGTCACATATTCCATTCCTAAACAAGATTGCAACAACTCACGAAACTAAAAAATGTTACTCCGTTAGGGTTTTATGCCCTGAGGAGGAATTGGACAAGAGTCCCCGAAATGGTTTGGGATGCCACTTGCAATTGGGCATAAAAATAAAACCGAGACTCGGATTGAGGAACCGTCGACTTCGATGTATTACTAGGATACAATTTCAACTAGAGAACCCCTCACTCTCGGGTGCCATGCCTTAGAAGTTTATTTACTCATTGATTTCAAGAATTAGTGTTTTGCTCAATTTAAAGCAATGCAACATTTGGATTAATGTGTCCAATTTATGAAACCATACCTCGTGAGAAGATCGATAATGTAGTCACCTATTCCATGCCTAAACAAGCTTATAACATCTCACAGAACTAAAAAATGTTGCTCTGTTAGGTTTTTATGCCCTGAGGAGGAATTGACCAAGAGTCCTCGAAATGGTTTGGGATGCGACTTGCAACTTGGTATATAATGAAAAACGAGACTTAGATTGAGGAACCGTCATCTCCATTGGATTCTTTGCATTGGATTTCAGCTAGAGAACCCCTCACTCCTGGGTCCAATCCCTCATAAGTTGTTTTTTCATCGATTTTGAGAACTAGGGTTTTGCTTAGTAAGAAGTAATGCAACATTTGAATTTAGGGGTCCAATTTATAAAACCATGCCTTGGGAGTGGATGGAAAATGTGGTCACATATTCCATTCCTAAACAAGATTGCAGCATCTCACGAAACTCAAAAATGTTGCTCCGTTAGGTTTTTATACCCTGAGGAGGAATTGTACAAGAGTCCCCGAAATGGTTTGGGATTCCACATGCAATTGGGCATAAAAATAAAACCGAGACTCAGATTGAGGAACCGTCGACTTCGATGTATTACTGGGATAATATTTCAACTAGGGCACCACTCACTCTCGGGTTCCATGCCTCAGAAGTTGATTTACTCATTGATTTCGAGAATTAGTGTTTTTCTCAATTTGAAGCAATGCAACATTTGGATTAACGTGTCCAATTTATGAAACCATACCTCGTGAGAAGATCGATAATGTAGTCACCTAGTCCATGCCTAAACAAGCTTGCAACATCTCATAGAACTAAAAAATGTTGCTCTGTTAGGTTTTTATGCCCTTAGGAGGAATTGGCCAAGAGTCCCCAAAATGGTTTGGGATGTGACTTGCAACTCGGTATGTAATGAAAACCGAGACTCAGATTGAGGAATCGTCTTAACCGTTGGATTCCTAGCATAAGATTTCAACTAGAGCACCCCTCACTTCCGGGTCCAATCCCTTGTAAGTTGTTTTTTCATCGATTTTGAGAACTAGGGTTTTGCTTAGTAAGAAGCAATGAAACATTTGGATTTAGGGGTCCAATTTATAAAACCATGCCAACAGAGCATATGGACAATGTGGTCACATAGTCCATGCCTAAACAATATTGCAACATCTCACGGAACTAAAAAATGTTGCTCCGTTACGTTTTTATGCCATGAGGAGGAATTGGACAAGAGTCCCGGAAATGGTTTGGGATGCAACTTACAACTGGGAATAAAAAGAAAACTGAGACTCGGATTGAGGAACTGTCGACTTCGATGGATTACTTGGATAGGATTTCAGCTAGAGCACCCCTCACTCTCGGGTGCCATGCCTTGAAAGTTGCTTTACTCATTCATTTCGAGAATTAGTGTTTTTCTTAGTTTGAAGCAATGCATAATTTGGATTAAGGGGTACAATTTATGAAACTGCCCCTCGTGAGTAGATCGATAATGTGGTCACCTAGTCCATGCCTAAACAAGCTTGCAACATCTCACAGAACTAAAAAATGTTTCTCCGTTAGGTTTTTATGCCCTGAGGAGGAATTGGCCAAGAGTTCCCAAAATGGTTTGGGATGTGACTTGAAACTCGGTATATAATGAAAACCAAGACTTAGATTGAGGAATTTCCATCTCCGTTGGATTCTTGGTATAGGATTTCAGCTAGAGCACCCCTCACTCCCGGGTCTAATCCCTCATAAGTTGTTTTTTTCATCGATTTTGAGAACTAGAGTTTTTCTTAGTAAGAAGCAATGCAACATTTGGATTTAGGGGTCCAATTTATAAAACCATGTCTCAGGAGTAGATGGACAATGTGGTCACATATTCCATGCCTAAATAATATTGCAACATCTCACGGAAATAAACAATGTTTCTCCATTAGGTTTTTATGCCCTGAAGAGGAATTGGACAAGAGTCCTCGAAATGGTTTGGGATGCCACTTCCAACTGGGAATAAAAAGAAAACCGAGACTCAGATTGAGGAACCATCGACTTCGATGGATTAGTGGGATAGTATTTCAACTAGATCACCCCTCACTCTCGGGTGCCATGCCTCAAAAGTTACTTTACTCATTGATTTCGAGAATTAGTGTTTTGCTTAGTTTGAAGCAATGCAACTTTTGGATTAAGGGGTCCAATTTATGAAACCATACCTCGTTAGAAAATCGATAATATGGTCACCTATTCCTTGCCTAAACAAGCTTGCAACATCTTACGGAACTAAAAAATGTTGCTCCATTAGATTTTTATGCCCTGAGGAGATATTGGCCAAGAGTCCCCAAAATGGTTTGGGATGCTACTTGCAACTCGATATATAATGAAAATCGAGACTCATATTGAGGAAACATCATCTCTGTTGGATTCCTAGCATAGGATTTCAGCTAGAGCACTCCTTACATCCAGATCTAATCCCTCGTAAGTTGTTTTTTTCGTTAATTTTGAGAACTAGGGTTTTGCTTAGTAAGAAGCAATGCAACATTTGGATTTAGGGGTCCAATTTATAAAACCATGACTCAGGAGAAGATGGACAATGTGGTCACATAGTCCATGCCTAAACAAGATTGCAACATCTCATGGAACTCAAAAATGTTGCTTCATTAGGTTTTTATGCCTTGAGGAGGAATTGGACAAGAGTCCTCGAAATGGTTTGGGATGCCACTTTCAACTGGGCATAAAAAGAAAAAGGAGACTCAGATTGAGGAACTGTCGACTTCGATGGATTACTGGGACAATATTTCAGCTAGAGCACCCCTCAATCTCGGGTGCCATGCTTCAGAAGTTGTTTTACTCAATGATTTCGAGAATTAGTGTTTTGCTCAGTTTGAAGCAATGCATCATTTGGATTAAGGGGTCCAATTTATGAAACCATCCCTCGTGAGAAGATCGATAATGTGGTCACCTAATCCATGCCTAAACAATCTTGCAACATCTCACAAAACTAAAAAATGTTTCTCCGTTAGGTTTTTATGCCCCGAGGAGGAATTGGCCAAGAGTCTCTGAAATGGTTTGGGATGTGACTTGCAACTCAGTATATAAAAAAAAATGAGACTTAGATTGAGGAAAATTCATCTCCATTGGATTCCTAGCATAGAATTTCAGCTAGAGCACCCCTCACTCTCGGGTCCAATCCCTCGTAAGTTGTTTTTTTCATCAATTTTGAGAACTAGGTTTTTTCCTTAGTAAGAAACAATGCAACATTTGGATTTAGGGGTCCAATTTATAAAACCATGCCTCATGAGAAGATGGACAATGTGGTCACATAGTCCATGCCTAAACAAGATTACTTCATCTCACGGAACTAAAAAATGTTGCTCCATTAGGTTTTTATGCCTTGAGGAGGAATTGGAGAAGAGTCCCCGAAATGGTTTGGGATGACACTTGCAACTGGGCATAAAAAGAAAACCGAGACTCCGATTAAGGAACTGTTGACTTCTATGGATTACTGGGATAGGGTTTTAGCTAGAGTACCCCTCACTCTTGGGTTCCATGCCTCAGAAGTTGCTTTACTCATTGATTTCAAGAATTAGTGTTTTTCTGAGTTTGAAGCAATGCAACATTTGGATTAAGGGGTCAAATTTATGAAACTTTCCCTCCTGAGAAGATCGTTAAAGTGGTCACCTATTCCATGCCTAAAAAAGCTTGCAACTCAGCATATAACAAAAACCAAGACTCAGATTAAGGAATCATCATCTCCATTGGATTCCTGGCATAAAATTTCAGCCAGAGCACCCCTCACTCTCGGGTCCAATCCCTTGTAAGTAGTTTTTTTCATCGATTTTGAAAACTAGGGTTTTGATTAGTAAGAAGCAATGCAACATTTGAATTTAGGGGTCCAATTTATAAAACCATGCCTCGTGAGTGGATAGACAATGTGGTCAAACAAGATTACAACATCTTATGGAACTCAAAAATGTTGCTCCATTAGGTTTTTATGCCATGAGGAGGAATTGGACAAGAGTCCCCGAAATGGTTTGGGATGCTACTTGCAACTAGGCATAAAAAGAAAACCAAGACTCGAATTGAGGAATCATCGACTTTGATGGATGACTGGGATAGGATTTTAGCTAGAGCACTCAACACTCTTGGGTGCCATGCCTCGGAAGTTGCTTTACTCATCAATTTCGAGAATTAGTGTTTTGCTCTGTTTGAAGCAATGCACCATTTGGATTAATGGGTCCAATTTATGAAATCATACCTTGTGAGAAGATCGATAATGTGGTCACCTAGTCCATGCCTAAACAAGCTTGCAGCAACTCATAGAACTCAAAAATGTTGCTCTGTTAGGTTTTTATGCCCTGAGGAGGAATTGGCCAAGAGTCCCTGATATGGTTTGGGATGCGACTTGCAAATCGGTATATAATGAAAATCGAGACTCAGATTGAGGAACCATTGTCTCCGTTGGATTCTTGACATAGGATTTCAGCTAGAGCACCCCTCACTCTCGGGTCTAATCCATTGTAAGTTGTTTTTTTCATCGATTTTGAGAACTAGGGTTTTGCTCAGTAAGAAACAGTGCAACATTTGGATTTAGGGGGCAATTTATAAAACCATGCCTAGAGAGCGGATGTACAATGTGGTCACATAGTCCATGCCTAAACAATATTGGAGCATCTCATGAAACTCAAAAATGTTGATTCATTAGGTTTTTATGCCATGAGGAGGAATTTGACAAGAGTCCCCGAAATGGTTTGGGATGCCACTTGCAACTGGGCATAAAAAGAAAACCGAGACTCGGATTGAGGAACCATCAACTTCGATGGATTACTGGGATAGGATTTCAGCTAAAGCACCCCTCACTCTCGGGTGCCATGCCTCGGAAGTTGCTTTACTCATTGATTTCAAGAATTAGTGTTTTGCTCAGTTTGAAGCAATGAAGCATTTGGATTAAGGGGTCCAATTTATGAAACTATCCCTCGTGAGAAGATCGATAATGTGGTCACCTATTCCATGCCTAAACAAGCTTGCAACATCTCACAGAACTAAAAAATGATGCTCCGTTAGGTTTTTATGCCCTGAGGAGGAATTGGCCAAGAGTTCCCAAAATGGTTTGGGATGCGACTTGAAACTCCATATATAATGAAAATTGAGACTCATATTGAGGAACCATTTTCTCCGTTCAATTCCAGGAATAGGATTTCAGCTAGAGCACCCCTCACTCCCAGGTCCAATCCCTTATAAATTGTTTTTTTATCGATTTTGAGAACTAGGGTTTTGCTGAGTAAGAAGCAATGCAACATTTGGATTTAGGGGTCCAATTTATAAAACCATGACTCGGGAGAGGATGGAAAATGTGGTCACATAGTCCATTCCTAAGAAAGATTGTAGCATCTCACAAAACTCAAAAATGTTGCTCCGTTAAGGTTTTATTCCTTGAGGAGGAATTGGACAAGAGTCCCCGAAATGGTTTGGGATGCCACTTGCAACTGGGCATAAAAATAAAACTGAGACTTGTATTGAAGAACCGTTGACTTTGATGGTTTACTGGCATAGGATTTCAGCTAGAGCACCCCTCACTCTCGGGTGCCATGCCTCGGAAGTTGCTTTACTCATTGATTTCCAGAATTAGTGATTTGCTCAGTTTGAAGCAATGCAACATTTGGATTAAGGGGTCCAATTTATGAAACCATCCCTCGTGAGAAAATCAATAATGTGGTCACCTATTCCATGCATAAACAAGCTTGCAACATCTCATAGAACTCAAAAATGATGCTCCGTTAGGTTTTTATGCTCTGAGGAGGAATTGGCCAAGAGTTCCTGAAATTATTCTGGATGTGACTTGCAATTGGGCATAAAATGAAAACCAAGACTCGTATTGAGGAACTGTCGACTCCGATGGATTACTAAGATAGAATTTCAGCTAGAACACCCCTCACTCCCGAGTGCCAAGCCTCGAAAGTTGCTTTACACATTGATTTCGAGAACTAGTGTTTTGATCAGTTTGAAGCAATGCGACATTTGTATTAAGGGGTCCAATTTATGAAATCATCACTTAGGAGTGGATGGATAATGTGGTCATCTAGTCCATGCCTAAACAAGCTTCCAACATCTCACAGAACTTAAAAAATGTTGCTCCGTTAGTCTTTTATGCCCTGAGGAAGAATTGGTCAAGAGTCCCCGAAATGGTTTGGGATGTGACTTGTAACTGGGAATATCACGTAAATCGAGACTCAGACTGAGGAACCATCATCTCCGTTGGATTCCTGGCATAATATTTTAGCTATATCACCCTTCACTCTCGGGTGCCATGCCCTGAAAGTTGCTTTACTCATTGATTTCGAGAATTAGTCTTTTACTCAGTTTAAAGCAGTGCAAAATTTGGATTAAGGGGTTCAATTTATGAAACCATCCCTCGTGAGAAGATCAATAATGTTGTCACCTAGTCCATGCCTAAACAAGCTTGCATCATCTCACAGAACTCAAAAATTTTTCTCCATTCGGATTTTATGCCCTGAGGAGGAATTGGCCAAGAGTCCCCGAAATGGTTTGGGATGTGACTTGCAACTTCGTATAGGATAGATAATGAGACTTAGATTGAGGAACCGTCATCTCCGTTGGATTCCTGGCATAGGATTTCACCTAGAGCACCCCTCACTCCTGGGTCCAATCCCTCGTAAGTTGTTTTTTTATCGATTTTGAGAACTAGGGTTTTGCTTTGTAAGAAGCAATGCAACATTTGGATTTAGGGGTCCAATTTATAAAACCATGCCTCAGGATCGGATGGACAATGTGGTCACATATTCCATGCCTAAACAAGATTGCAGCATCTCACGGAACTCAAAAATATTGCTTCGTTAGGTTTTTATGCCCCGAGGAGGAATTGGACAAGAGTCCCTGAAATGGTTTGGGATGCCACTTGCAACTGGGCATAAAAATAAAATTGAGACTCAAATTGAGGAACCATTGAATTCGATGGATTACTGGGATAGGATTTCAGCTAGATCACCCCTCACTCTCGGGTTCCATGCCTCATAATTTGTTTTACTCATTGATTTCGAGAATTACTATTTTGCTCAGTTTGAAGCAATGCATCATTTGGAT
This sequence comes from Picea sitchensis, assembly GCA_010110895.2. Lineage (NCBI taxonomy): Eukaryota > Viridiplantae > Streptophyta > Pinopsida > Pinales > Pinaceae > Picea > Picea sitchensis. The sequence continues at coordinate 8,217 of SNQJ01S0122572.1, read as the reverse complement.
TAAGGGGTCCAATTTATGAAACCATCCCTTGTGAGGAGATCGATAATGTGGTCACCTATTCCACGCCTAAACAAGATTTTATCATCTTACGGAACTCAAAAATGTTTCCAAGTTAGGTTTTTATGCCCTGAGGAGGAATTGGCCAAGAGTCCCCAAAATGGTTTGGGATGTGACTTGCAACTCGGTATATAATGAAAACCGAGACTTAGATTGAGGAACCGTCATCTCCATTGGATTCTTGACATAGGATTTCAGCTAGAACACCCCTCACTCTCGGGTCTAATCTCTCGCAAGTTGATTTTTTCATCGATTTTGAGAACTAGGGTTTTGCTTAGTAAGAAGCAATGCAACATTTGGATTTAGGGGTCCAATTTATAAAACCATGCCTCTTGAGTGGATGGAAAATGTGGTCTCATAGTCCATGCCTAAACAAGATTGCAGCATCTCATGGAACTAAAAAATGTTGCTTTTTTATGTTTTTATGCCCCGAGGAAGAATTGGACAAGAGTCCCCCAAATGGTTTGGGATGCCACTTGCAATTGGGCATAAAAATAAAACTAAGACTTGGATTGAGGAACCATCAACTTCCATGGATTAGTGGGATAGGATTTCAGCTAGAACACTCCTCACTCTCAGGTGCCATGCCTCAGAAGTTGCTTTACTCATTGATTTCAAGAATTAGTGTTTTGCTCAGTTTGAAGCAATGCAACATTTTGATTAAGGGGTACAATTTATGAAACTGTACCTCATGAGAAGATCGATAATCTGGTCACCTATTCCATGCCTAAACAAACTTGCATCATCTCATGGAACTCAAAAATGTTGCTTTGTTAGGTTTTTATGCCCTAAGGAGGAATTGGCCAAGTGTCCCCGAAATGGTTTGGGATGCGACTTACAACTCGGTATATAATGAAAACCGAGACTCAGATTGAGGAACCGTCTTCTTCTTTGGATTCCCGACATAGGATTTCAACTAGAGCACCCCTCACTCCTGGGTCCAATCCCTTGTAAGTTGTTTTTTTTCATCGATTTTGAGAACTAGGGTTTTTCTCAGTAAGAAGCAATGCAACATTTGGATTTAGGGGTCCAATTTATAATACCATGCCTTGGGAGAAGATGGACAATGTGGTCACATAGTACATGCCTAAACCAGATTGCAACATCTCACGGAACTCAAACATGTTGCTTTGTTAGGTTTTTATGCCCTGAGGAGGAGTTGGACAAGAGTCCCCAAATGGTTTGGGATGCCACTTGCAACTGGTCATAAAAAGGAAACCGAGACTCAGATTGAGGAACCGTCGACTTTGATGGATTACTGGGATATGATTTTAGTTAGGGCACCCCTCACTCTCGGGTGCCATGCCTCGGAAGTTGCTTTACTCATTGATTTCAAGAATTAGTGTTTTGTTCAGTTTGAAGCAATGCAACATTTGCATTAAGGGGTCCAATTTATGAAACCGCCCCTCGTGAGAAGATCAATAATTTGGTCACCTAGTCCATGCCTAAATAAGCTTCCAACATCTCATGGAACTCAAAAATGTTGCTCCATTAGGTTTTTATGCCCTAAGGAGGAATTGGCCAAGAGTCCTCGAAATGGTTTGGTATGCAACTTGCAAATCAGTATATAACGCAAACCGAGACTTAGATTGAGGAACCGTCGTCTCTGTTGGATTCTTGGCATAGGATTTGAGCTAGAGAACCCCTCACTTTCAGGTCTAATCCCTCGTAAGTTCTTTTTTTCATCAATTTTGAGAACTAGGGTTTTGCTCAGTAAGAAGCAATGCAACATTTAGATTTAGGGGTCCAATTTATAAAACCATGCCTCGGAGCGGATGGACAATGTGGTCACATAGTCCATGCCTAAACAAGATTACAACATCTCACAGAACTCAAAAATGTTGCTCCGTTAGGTTTTTATGCCCTAAGGAGGAATTGGACAAGAGTCCTCGAAATGGTTTGGGATGCCACTTGCAACTAGTCATAACAAGAAAATCGAGACTCAGATTGAGGAACCGTCGACTTCAATGGATTACTAGGATAGGATTTTAGCTAGAGCACCCCTCACTCTCGGGTGCCATGCCTCAAAATTTGCTTTACTCATTGATTTCAAGAATTAGTGTTTTGCTCAGTTTGAAGCAATGCAATAATTGGATTAAGGGGTCCAATTTATGAAACCATCTCTCATGAGCAGATCGATAATGTGGTCACCTAGTCCATGCCTAAACAAGCTTGAAACATCTCATGGAACTGAAAAATGCTTCTTCGTTAGGTTTTTATGCCCTAAGGAGGAATTGGCCAAGAGTCCCCGAAATGGTTTGGGATGTGACTTGCAACTCAGTATATAAAGAAAACAGAGACTCAAATTGAGGAACCGTCATCTCCGTTGGATTCCTGGCATAGGATTTTAGCTAAAGCACCCCTCACTCCTGGGTCCAATCCCTTGTAAGTTGTTTCTTTCATTGGTTTTGAGAACTAGGGTTTTTCTCTGTAAGAAGCAATGCAACATTTGGATTTAGAGGTCCAATTTATAAAACCATGCCTCGGGAGCGGATGGACAATGTGGTCACATAGTCCATGCCTAAACAAGATTGCAACATCTCACATAACTAAAAAATGTTGCTCTGTTAGGTTTTTATGCCCTGAGGAGGAATTGGACAAGAGTCCTCAAAATGGTTTGGGATGCCGCTTGCAACTGAGCATAAAAAGAAAACCAAGACTCGGATTGAAGAACCTTCGACTTAGATGGATTACTGGCATAGGATTTCATCTAGAGCACCCCTCACTCACAGGTTCCATGCCTCAGAAGTTGCTTTACTCATTGATTTTAAGAATTAGTGTTTTGCTCAGTTTGAAGCAATGCAACATTTGGATTAAGGGTTCCAATTTATGAAACCATTCCTCGTGTGTAGATTGATAATGTGGTCAACTAGTCCATGCCTAAACAAGCTTGCAACATCTCACGGAACTCAAAAATGCTGCTGCGTTAGGTTTTTATGCCCTGAGGAGGAATTGGCCAAGAGTCCATGGAATTGTTTGGGATGTGACTTACAACTGGGCATAAAATGAAAACCGAGACTCATATTGAGGAACCATAGACTCTGATGGATCACTAAGATATGATTTCAGCTAGAACACCCCTCACTCTAGGGTGCTAAGCGTCAAAAGTTGTTTTACTCATTGATTTCGAGAACTAGTGTTTTGCTTAGTTTGAAGCAATGAAACATTTGTATTAAGGGGTCCAATTTATGAAATCGTACCTTGGGAGTGGATGGATAATGTGGTCACCTATTCCATGCCTAAACAAGCTTGCAACATCTCATGAAACTCAAAAATGTTGCTCCGTTAGTCTTTTATGCCCTGAGGAGGAATTGGCTAAGAGTCCCTGAAATGGTTTGGGATGAGACTTGCAACTGGGCATATCAAAAAAATCGAGACTCGGATTGAGGAAATGTAGTCTCCGTTGGATTCCTGGCATAAGATTTTAGCTAGAGCACCCCTCACTCCCAGTTCCAATCCCTCAAAATTTGTTTTTTTCATCGATTTTGAGAACTAGTGTTTTGCTCACTAAGAAGCAATGCAAATTTTGGATTTAGGGGTACAATTTAGGAAAACGTCCCTCATGAGCGGATGGAAGTTGTGGTCACCTAGTCTATGACTAAACAAACGTGCAAAATCTCATGGAACTAAAAAATGTTGCTCCATTAGGATTTTATGCCTTGATGAGGAATTGGCCAAGAGTCCCCGAAATAGTTTGGGATGCCACTTGCAACTGGGCATAAAATGAAAATCGAGACTCAGATTGAGGAACCGTCATCTCTGTTGGATTCCTGGCATAGGATTTCAGCTAGAGCACCCCTCACTCCAAGGTGCCATGCCTTAGAAGTTGCTTTAGTCACTGATTTTGAGAACTAGTGTTTGGCTCAGTTTGAGGCAATGCAACATTTAGATTAAGGGGTCCAATTTATGAAACCATCCCTCGTGAGCAGATCGATAATTTGGTCACTTAGTCCATGCCTAAACAACCTTGCAGCATCTCACAGAACTCAAAAATGTTGCTCCGTTCGGTTTTTATGCCTTGAGGAGGAATTGGCCAAGAGTCCTTGGAATGGTTTGGGATGCGACTTGAAATTCGGTATATAAAAAAAACCAAGACTGGGATTGAGAAACCATCATCTCCATTGGATTCCTGGCATAGGATTTCAGCTAGAGAATTCCTCACTCTCGGGTTCCATGCCTTGAAAGTTTCTTTACTAATTGATTTCACGAATTAGTGTTTGACTCAATTTGAAGTAATGCAGCATTTGGATTAAGGGGTCCAATTTATGACACTGTCCCTTGTAAGAAGATCGATAATGTGGTCACCTAGTCCATGCCTAAACAAGTGTGCAACATCTCACAAAAATAAAAAATGTTGCTCTGTTAGGTTTATATGCCTTGAGGAGGAATTGGCCAAGAGTCCCCGAAATGGTTTGGGATACGACTTGCAACTCGACATATCATGAAAACCGAGACTTGGATTGAGGAACCATTGTCTCTGTTGGATTCCTGGAAACTGATTTCATCTAGATCACCCCTCACTCCTGGGTCGAATCCCTCAGAAGTTGTTTTTTCCATCAATTTTGAGAACTAGGGTTTTTCTTAGTTTGAAGCAATGCAACATTTGGATTTAGTGGTCCAATATATGAAACCATGCCTTGGGAGTGGATGGACAATGTGGTCACATAGTCGATGCCTAAACAAATTTGCAACATCTCACGAAACTAAAAAATGATTCTCTCTTATCTTTTTATGCCCCGAGGAGGAATTGGCCAAGAGTCCCCGAAATGGTTTGGGATGCCACTTGCAATTAGGTATAAAATGAAAACCAAGTCTTGCATTGAGTAACAGTTGACTCCGATGGATTACTGGGATAATATTTCATCTAAAGAACCCCTCACTCCCAGGTGCCATGCCTCAGAATTTGCTTTACTCCTTGATTTCGAGAACTAGTGTTTTTCTCAGTTTGAAGTAATGCAACATTTGGATTAAAGGATCCAATTTATGAAACCATGCCTTGGGAGCATATGGACAATGTGATCACATAGTCCATGCCTAAACAAGCTTGCAACATCTCACGGAACTAAAAAATGATACTCCGTTAGGTTTTTATGCCCTAAGGAGGAATTGGCCAAGAGTCCCCAAAATGGTTTGGGATGCCACTTGCAACTGGGAATAAAAAGAAAAACGAGACTCAGATTGAGGAACCGTCAACTTCGATGGATTACTGAGATAGGATTTCAGCTAGAGCACCCCTCACTCTTGGGTTCCATGCCTCGGAAGTTGCTTTACTCATTGATTTCGATAACTAGTTTTTTGCTCAGTTTGAAACAATGCAACATTTGGATTAAATGATCCAATTTATGAAACTGTTCCCCAGGAGAAGATGGACAATGTGGTCACATAGTCATGCCTAAACAAGCTTGCAACATCTCACGGAAATAAAAAATTCTACTCCGTTAGGTTTTTATGCCATGAGGAGGAATTGGCCAAGAGTCCCCAAAATGGTTTGGGATGCCACTTGCAACTAAGAATAAAATGAAAATTGAGACTCAGATTGAGGAACCATTGACTTCGATGGATTATTGAGATAAGATTCCATCTAGATCACCCCTCACTCCCTGGTTCCATGCATCGGAAGTTGTTTTATTCATTGATTTCGAGAACTAGTGTTTTTCTCAGTTTGAAGGAATGCAACATTTGGATTAAGGGGTCCAATTTATGAAATTGTCCTTCGGGAGCAGATGGATGATGTGGTCACCTAGTCCATTCCTAAACAAGCTTGCAACATCTCATGGAACTCAAAAATGTTGCTCCGTTAGTATTTTATGCCCTGAGGGAGAATTGGCCAAGAGTCTTCGAAATGGTTTGGGATGTGACTTGCAACTGGGAATATCATGAAAACCAAGAGTCGAATTGAGGAACCTTCATCTCTGTTGGATTCTTGGCATAGGATTTTAGCTAGATCACCCCTCACTCTCGGTTCCAATCCCTCGGAAGTTGCTTTTTTCATTGATTTTGAGGACTAGTGTTTTGCTCAGTAGGAAGCAATCCAACATTTGGATTTAGCGGTCCAATTTAGGAAACCATGACTTGAGAGCATATGGACAATGTGGTCACCTAGTCCATGCCTAAACAAGCATGCAACATCTCATGGAATTCAAAAATGTTTCTCCGTTAGGATTTTTTGCCCCGAGGAGGAATTGGCCAAGAGTCCCCGAAATGGTTTGGGATGCCACTTGCAACTGGTCATAAAACAAAAATCGAGACTCAGATTGAGGAACTATCGACTTCAATGGATTACTGAGATAAGATTTCATCTAGATCACCCCTCACTCCTGAGTGCCATGCCTCAGAAGTTTCTTTACTCATTGATTTCGAGAACTAGTGTTTTTCTTAGTTTGAAGCAATGCAACATTTTGATTAAGGGGTCCATTTTTTGGAATCGTCCCTCATGAGTAGATGGATAATGTGGTCACCTAGTCCATGCCTAAAGAAGCTTTCATCATCTCACATAAGTAAAAAATGTTGCTCCGTTAGGTTTTTATGCCCTGAGGAGGAATTGGCCAAGAGTCCCTGAAATTGTTTGGGATGTGGCTTGCAACTGGGCATAAAACGAAAACTGTGACTCAAATTGAGGAACCGTCGACTCCAATAGATTAATAGGATAGGATAGGGTTTAGTGTTGCTAAAAAGACTTGCATAAGGTTACAAAAGTCTGTTATGCTACTCAGTTTGGATTTTATTCCCCCGGACCAAATTGACAACATATGATCCAGATTATTTTCGGCACGAAATGAGAGGGAGATATAATAAAGAAATGCACAGAGATATTGCAGATATTCAATAATATAACATAAATGTATCAGAGATGCAACAATAAAAACATATATACAGTAATACACGATTTCTATTAATCAGAGAAATGTACAGAGACTATAAAAATACAGAGTGAAAGACTCACTAGAATGGTGGTAGCTTATCTCTGAGAAGAGATGTGACGGCTACTCACATTCGCAAGAAGATGATTACAATGACACTCTGAAGGCCCTTGTACAATAAACGGGAATGAAAAAAGTCCTAAACATCCAAAAAACTAACCCTAGGAGATGAAGCGCCAAAAGTCATGTGGGCCCCGTTTGGGTAAGTGAATACATCAACTTCCCGGGGTTGTAACTTTTGCATACGATCTCCATTTTAGGCGTGTGATAGATTGTTGGAAAGGTATCGTCGAAGAGATTCATTTTGGGGGATCAATGATGCCTTCAGCTATCATTGAGAACCTCGATCTTGAAAAACCTTCATTTGGGCCCTCAAAATGGCCCCGGAAGTTAAAACCTGCTAAAAATAGTAAATTGCCAAAATTGCCAGAAAGCCATTTTGAGCCATTTGGAAAAGTTGGGTGGCCACCAATATCCACCTGGATCAATCCTCCCTCCTTAGGAAGCAATGGTCTCCATTGCGTTGAGTTCCTGGGGGAGAGGGAAAAGCATTTGTTGAATCTGCATCTTGGTGAGCTGCTTGTCTTGCTGGAAACGTCGCGCTACTCAGTTTGTGGAAATCTGTCACGAACCTGTTGCGGTTGAGGCTGCTCAACATGTCGAGATACATGAGAGGACGATGTGCAGAAGGAATCTTTGCACTTTGCTGCAGCCTTGTCAACCTGCTTCTATTGGATAGAAGGTGCTTGGGGCAAGGCTGTAGTGCTTGCAGTGTCCTTTTGTTCTCCTTTTGAACAGATTGTGAAGAAGCTAAATTTTGCAGTATGAGATACTACCTTGCGACACTTTTTAGGTTGAACAGTAGTCGAAACTACCTCTGGTATTCTATAGAGATGACCCCCCAAAGTAACAATGACACTACGGGGTCGAGATTCATAAACAACATGGAGTATCCACATATATGATTGGCCCAAGAGCACATCACAGACATCGAGTGGGGCAACATAACATAATACCTCATCCTTGAAGGGTTGGATGCTGTATGATAATCGACACTGTTGGCTGACATGAAGATCTCGTCCTTGGCGAAGCCACCCAATGTTGTATGGCTACGGATGTGGTGTTTTCGACAATCCCAACTATTTGACGACCTCTGCTGAGATGAGGTTCTTCTAGCTTCCGCTATCAACAATAAAATGCAGCGGGGTCCCCTTCACCCACATCTGTGAATGAAAAAGGC